>PVIU01003451.1:0-144840 GCA_004026605.1 Ondatra zibethicus
TTTTCATTCAGTTTTACACATCTTAGTTATTTCTCTTTTATTAAAGATTTATTTTTAGTTGCGTATGTTTGTGTCTATCTTTGTAGTAGTATGTGCACCCGTGAGTGCAATGACCATGGAGGCCAGAAGGGGACATCTGACACCCTGGGACTGGGATAGCAGGCACTTGAGAGCCACTGTGTTGGTGCCAGGAACCAGTACTCTTAACCACTGCATGCTCACTGCCCTTATTATTTAAATAATTGATAATGATGCTGAGGATTGGCCTTTTATGTGTCCTCCTGGAGGAACATCTATTTAAATCCTTTGTCTTTGGTTGAGTTGGCTTGTCTATAGTAGAACTATGCCAGTTCTTGAGGTTTTTTTTTTTTTACATGACTCTTTAATGAGGTCATTTCAGCACTTATCCTTTATGTCCTCTGTGTGCATGACTTTCTGTTGCTGTGACAAAACACCATGACCAAAGGCAGCTTAAGGAGAGAAGAGTTCACTCTGGCTTATGGTCCTAGAGGCAGAGTTTATAATGGTGAGGGAGCCATGGCAGCAGAGAGCTGAAGCTGGAAGCTGATCGCATCTTCAACCACAAACACAAAAGGGAGAGAGTGAACTGGCAGAACTCTCAAAGCCTCCTGCAGTGAAGTGCTTCCTGCCCTGCTCTAACTGCCCCATAATCTCCCCAGACAGTGAAACCAACTTAGGACCAACTGTTCCATTACCTGAGCCCACTGGGACCATTTTCATTCAAACACAAAACAACAACTACAACTTCTCCTCCTCCTCCTCCTACTCCTCCTTTTCCTCTTTCTTCCTCCTCTTCCTCCATCTCTCCCTTCTCCTTCTCCTTTTTCTTCCTCCTCTTCCTCCTTCTCCCCCTCTTCCTCCTCCTCCTCCTTCTCCTTTTTCTTCCTCCTCTTCCTCTGTCTCCCCCTTCTCCCTCTCCTTTTTCTTCCTCTTCTTTCTCCTTCTCCCCCTCTTCCTCCTCCTTCTCCCCTTTCTTTCTCCTTCTCCTCCTCCTCCTCTACCACCTCCTCCTCCTCCTTCTTTTTCTTCCTGCTCTTCTTTTAAATTTTGCATACCTGGGTGTTTTTCCTGCTTGTATGTCCATCCAGCATGTATATGCATTTCCCATGGAAGTCAGAAGAAGGCATCAGATCTCCAGAATTAGAATTACAGACAGTTTTAAGCTATCATGTACATGCTGGGAACTGAACTCAGGTTCTTTGCAAAATGAGCCAGTACTCTTAATTGCTGAGCTATCTTTTTAGTCCCTAACAAACTTATGAATTTTTTTTGAAAATTTTCATTTATTCTTCTCATTTTGATGAAAGCCCAATTTGTCTTTTTTTCTTTTGTCACTTTTGCTTTTGATATTAAATTTAAGACAACCTTCACCATTCTAAAATCATAAAAATTTACTTCAATGTTTTATTTATGGTTTTGATCCTATATTAAATTTGATTAATTTTGAGTGATTTTTTTACATTTAATATGATATAGGAGTCTAGCTTAATACATACTAACTGGCCTCAAACCTTTGTTTGAAAAGACCAGATTTTTTTTTTTCTGAAGTGTCTTGGAACCACCATCATATCATATTTTATTCGCCAACTAAATATCTGAGGATCATAGTCACTGATCAAAGTCATTGTGGTTCCTATTAGAGAACCTGTTTTCTCTTGAGAATAAGACACATTAGGGAGAAGCATAGAGAGGCTGAGCGAGAGCTCAGAGGGTCAGCGTGTGGACCTGAGCTCGGCTCACAGTGCTCATGCTGGGCGAACTCACCACCACCTTTAACTCCAGTTCCAGGGGATCTAATGCTCTCTTCTAGCTTCCACGGGCACCTGCGCTCTCACGTATGTACACTCATATATACAATACACATAGGTGCACCACCGTTAAAAATCAATTTAAAGAAAATCATTAAAACTATTGACTAACCTTATCGTTATATTCTTCTAAAATATCAGAAACTATGCTATATCCTGTGGAAACTAAGATATACAAGAAGAATAACAATATATCACACTGAAAGCAGTTGAGAGAAATGAACTTTTAATTCTTAATAGGACTATAAACCTTAGACTAAGACTAAGAAATCCCAGCACCTCCATTTGAGTTTCACACATGGTCAGTGTAGGGCAAGCCTCATGTTTACTTCCCTTGGGGAACTAGTTCACACCCTTGATTGAGATTCTCAGGCTTTTGAAAAGCGTCCCTCTCACTATTGCAAATGCCTCGGAAACAACATTCATCCGGTTGAACTGTAACCAGATTTCTTTCTCACTAGCTCTCAAGGAGAAAGCTATGTTAATGTGACGTCATAAGCTAGACAACAGCCAGGCACAGGAGACTCTAGAAGTGGCTCTGCCAGTGCTCTTGCAGAGGGCTAGAGTCTAGCTCCCCCTCACTCATGTTGGACAGCTCACAACTCCCTTAAGGACAACTCCCGGGGACCTGACACCCTCTTCTGGCCTCTATGGACACATGCACTCACACACACAAACCCACAGAGACCCACAGACACATAATTTAAAAAGAATGATAATTGAGATGGAATTTCTTTTTAAAACTTCCTTAAAGTGATCATTTAAAAATCATCCAAAGAACTTCAGGAAAGAAAAGCCAACCAAAGAAAGTGTCAACAATAGGGCACCTCCTATTTATAGGTAGCTGGAGGTAACAAATCAGTTCTCATTGCCTCCATCCAATAACAGTGGCTTAAAGCAATGAAAAGATGGCGTGTGTGGCCTCCAGCACAGTGGTGCCTAGGACTTCCAAGGAGAACATTGTCTTTGGCCTGGGAAGAAAGATCTTAAAATCAGATTGGAGCCCAGTGTGACCCAGATGTCTCAAGTCAGCAAAATCATTTGTCAGAAGAATTCAGCCTGCTCCAACCGTGTGGTGGGCTCCCTGCCTTCCTTCTTCCCATGGAAACCCACAAATGATAGAGCCCAGAAAGCACCAAGCTTGGAAAAAGCCCATCGTAAGGGGCGGAGACTCAGCTCAGGAAATTAATTCTCTGTGCTCTAGCTGCCACATTCACAGCTCATCAGCCCCAAGTTCCTTGTGAGACCCCTGTGGCCGCTGCCGCCTGGTGTACTTGAAACAGTAGAAATATGTGGGCTTCCCAAAGGGCGTGGACGCTAAAAGCCTTGGCTCTCCCAGCTCCGGTTTTTCTCTTTCCCTAAGGAAAACTTACATTAAATCCACTAAACAACTGTGGTCTTCAAAGGAATTTTAGGAGAATTGGATCCCTAAGTGAAACAAGCAAAAAGGTTGAAAATAATTACCATGAAAAATAATATCCTACGGAGCTCCCTGGGTGGCCTGCTGTAGCCTGCCACCAGGTAGAAGAAGCCAAAACATTCAGCTTCCTTGGAGCTTCTTGTTCCCAGTAAATATACTGAGAATTTGGATTCATCTGTGTGCATAAGGAATGTCTCCGTCCGGCCACCACAGGTCCCCATCACAGGCTCCCGTCTCTGCTCTCTCCCTGGCTAATTCCCACTGCAGCTTCACCATCTCACATAACGGCAGGATAGTGGCAGACACATTTTTGCAGACAGGTTCGGGAAGGCACGTGTCCCTGAAGAGTATGGCTGGTGAGTGGTTGACCCTTTATCCATGAGACCCTCTGCAAGTCAGGTCACCTCTCTGAGCCTTGGTATTTGTTCTGATTTGTTGTCATTGTTCTGATGACCAAATGGGATTTGTTAAGAGCTTATTGTGAGCAACACGCTCTGGTAGATGTTATTTAAATTATCTCAACTCAAGTGGTGATCATGGCCTACAAGACAAGTCTAGCCTGCAACTATTCATATTAATAAAGTCCTATTGGAAAGCCATGGACACTGCTTCATGTGTTCCATATGGTGAATATGTCACAGTGGGGGTGGGTGGCAGAGATTGGTCAGGACAGTCTAGACAAGAAGCCAAAGCATTTTAGTTTTCTCATGATTTATGTTTGCACCATCTCTAACCCCTAAACTGGAATGTAGGATGTCTTTTCTGCATTATTATTATTTTGCTGCATAGTGTTTATAAACATGGTCATTGTTGCCAGTGAGATGACTCAGAGGATCAAGGTGCTTGCCACAATCCTGATGACCTGAGTTCAATCCCAGGACTCTCATGGTAGAAGGAGAGAATCAGCTCCCTCAAACCCACTTCTGACCTCTGCCTGTGAGCCTTGCCAAATGCACCCCCCAACAAACAAATACAAAATAATTATTAGAAATGTATTTTAATGCATAAAAATTTTTTCTTTATAAGGGTTTTATCTATGCCTTTGTGAACCTAGCTTCAATCTGGAAGAAAAAAGAACAAAACTATTAACTGTGATGTTCAAGTATATCAATTTTATGTAGAATCAGGGCATAAAATGAGATTTACACAAGTTTTATTGAGCATTAGCTATGACCTGGGTAATACCAGATGTAAGATAAATAATTGTTTGAGGTTCTTTTTTTTTTTTTTTTACCTTTTTCCTATTTGGTAAAATTGATACCATCATTGAAAACTAGGTTGTTTGGTAAATTAGGCAAATTCAATAAAGCTAGTGGGCAAGTGTACCACAAAGCAAGCACACCCTGGTTGGCATTCTCTCTACCCCTTTTGTGAATTACTTTGTGAAAAATAAATTCCCTGATATCTTATACCCATTGCCTACAAAATTCACCTTTTGTTCTACAGCATATTATGTGGGGGAAATTTAAAACAGCAGTCGGGTGTCTCTTGTTATCACAATTTAATGGAGCTAATATTGCTAATTGGAGGTGGGAGTGGCTCAGCGGACAGTACTTCATATTGAAGAATAAACCTACAAATATCATCACTATGGCAGCTATCCCACTGCCCAAGTTCATCTAGTTACTTATCTTAGAGGTGGATTAATTTTCATTCATTTTCTAGTGTTTAGTCATGAGATGTTGACACTCTCGTTTTGTCATCCTTCAAAGTGCTCTGTACATGTTCCTGATACTGCTGAGTAGCATGAGCTCACAACAAGTCATCTGCACACACTTGGAAATTATTCTGCTAGAAATGACATTATTGTTCAACAGCACCAGGCTCTCCAACCCTTTCAGAAGCGCGTGCACACTCATGGAGCAGAGCTCAGTGGTGTGATTAAACTCATTCATTTATTCCTCAAGCCTACTTTGACTCAGAAATCAAGGTACAGAGCCTGTATGCACACACACACACACAATGTGCACACACATAATTATACACACATGTGCACATATACAATCCACACATGCATGTTAATGCACACACACACAAATACACAGGCACACACCACACACATGCACGCACACAGAACCTTTGCCTGTACAAGTTCACAGTCTGCTGTGCAGGATTTTAGGAAGACAGTCAGGAATGATGGCAGATTTGAAGGTCAGTGGTGAGTATCAGGTGGAACTGGGGTCTCTGGGAGGTCAGACAAGAATCTGTGAAGACTTTAGTCTTGATATAAAACTGGAAAACTGAGAAGGAACTAGGAAAGACAGATGAAACTAGGAAATGTTAAATGAGACAACCCAGGCTCAAAAAGATAAATGTGACATACAATCTTGTAGGCAGACCATAGCTCCTAATTGTTATGTATGTGTATTTACTCGGAGTGCATACATTGTAGGCCACAGTACTAGGAAGGGACCCATGAGAGGGGAAGGAGTGTGGCAAATTCTTGGTTTGGAGTCATTTCCAATTTGCTTGCCGCTGCCAAGAGAACATAGCAACTTCGTGTGCAGTTTGTAGCACCTCCTCTAATGTCAGCAACATAGCCTCAGAAATAAGCGTGTTAACGAAAGTCTGGACTTTACAAGTTGTTTGGTTTGTCACATTAATAGTCCCTCTCCTGCCCCAGTGTCCAATCCAGGACAGTGCACTGCATATATTTCCTCTGATCCTAGGCAACTCCATATAAAAGCTCAATATGTCTCCTAAGACACCAAGCTCAGAGAGATGGGAGGAGGCAGAACTATAGCTCTGAAAAGTTTTCCCTTTTTAAAAGTGTCTATGTGGTGTGTGTGTGTGTGTGTGTGTCTGAGTGTGGGGGGGACTATTTATGACATGTGTGTGAAGGTCAGAGGACAACATCTGCTGTGGGCCCTTTCTTTCTACCTTGTTTAAGACAAGGTCATCTTGTTGTCACTCTGTACACTAGACTAGCTGGCCCTCGAGTTTCTGGGGGACTCTCCCGTCTCCACTGTCCATCTCACTGATGATTACAGGCACTTGTGCTATACACAAGTCTGGGTTCTGATCTTCAAAATCAGGTCCCTGCTTTTACCCACTGAGCCATGTCCCTGGTCCCAGATCTTCCTTTCCCAGTAGAAGATCTTCATAGCCACTGGGATGTAAGTTCCATTCCTTCATCCTCTCCTGAGGTGGGTGGTTTCTCCTAGGTGGGCAGCACTAGAGTCTGAAGAGGAGAGACTTGTTTGATGGGCAGCGTTATGGGTCTGACTGGTCACAGTTCTTGCAAAGAATGACGCAGGTAAACAACTTCAAACCTCATGCAGACACAGCCCTTTGGTCCCCTAGCAATCCTTTGTTTGCTGGGGCAGAGGTTCAAGGAAGATCATTTGGTACACCTTAGGCTCTGTAAGCCAAACACTAAATTTAATGGGAAAATTACTAAATACTTTCTATGTACCTTTCAAGAGTTCAGTCTACAAGTGTGTGCTTTGGTGTGGTTTGAGAAAAGAAAAAAAAAAACACCAAAACGCAACTTTGATCTGTAGCAGGAATGTAATTTGGGAAAGTATGCAAAATTTCTGATGCCTAAATCTCTTTCCCCTGCCTCCCTTTGTAGACCTGACCTATTGTGCTCTGAAGTCCAGTGTAATTACTGTTCCCTTGCTTGTTCTGATGTGCTCTGAAGTCGTTCCTGAATGATGGCCTCTCTGTGCAGAAAGGAGGATCGTGTCTGAGTCTGCACAGACCTGGAATTTCTGGCAAGCCGTCGTCTGTGGTGTGCCTCCAAATGAGCATAGAGAGCAACCAACGTTACAGTGTTGCTTTAGATCTTTTTCTTACTTATGCATGCCTGCAATTGTAGCACTTGGGAGGCAGAGGCAGGAGAAGCTAACCTGGCTTATAAGAGACACTTTCTGAGAAAAATAGTAAAAGAAGTAAAGAAGGAAGGAAGGAAGAAAAGAAGGAAGGGAGAAAGGAAGGGGGAGAAAGGGAGGGAAACAAAAGAGGGAGAAGGAGAAAGGAAAGGAATCAGGGAGAGAGAGGAAGAGAAACATCTTGACAAATTACTGTCTTGGGAAAGAACACGGTACTCAGGGAAGGCTTAGCTCAGACTCAGACCCAATCCCAGCATTTCTGACATCAGGAGAAGCATTTGCCCATTCTGAGCGTCCATCCTGGCTAGTGAGCTGACTACAGAGAGAGCATGAAATGCCACGAGTGTCTTTAAGAACCGGGATATCTGCTGGGAAAGCAGAACGCTCAAGTCATTGGTCCTGATGCTTTTGTGACACTAAGTGGACTCCTGTGAAAGGGTCATGAGCCTCGTCGCACACATTTATTTGGTAGTTAGTTTCTGGTGCATGGATATTTAAAGACCCTATCCCAGGCAATGGAGATGGCTTAGTGGGCAAAAGACTAGAATTTGGGCACCCAAACGCAAGTAAACTCACATCAAAAAGCCAGGCGCAGTAGTGTATGCTTGTGATCTCAGTAATGGTGGAGATAGGAGGTGGAGCAAGCAGACCCATGAAAGTTTGCCCGCAATGGTCCTAGCCACCTTGATGAGGTGCTAATCAATGAGACAGCCTGTCTCAAACAGCAAGTAGATGGTGCTTCAGGAGTAACACCTGAGATTGTTCCCTGCTCTAAACACACACACACACACACAGACACACAGACACACACACACACCTCCTCTGCAGTGCTCTGCCATTGTTGCCACACCGCCACATATCTGCCACCATCTTCTGAGGCCAACGGTTCCTTGTAGCCATTGTGTTGGCTTCCTTTTGTCCCTGTGACAAGCACCTGAGAGAACTTAAACAGAGGAAATACTCTGTTCCGTGTTAGCCCGTGACCAGCAGGCGCCAGTCCTCCGGGCCTGTGGTGAGGCAGAGTGTCATGGTGGGAGATGGCATCAGAGCAGGAGTGTCAGCCTTGTGGCAGGTGGCAATGAGAACAACTCCGAAAGTGGGCTTCCTCCTCCTTCTCCTTTGGTTGCAGCAAGGTCATCAGCCCTTTGGCTAGTTCCACCTGTGTTCAGGAAAGGCCTTGAGCTCTGGCTCTTAGGGAGTCATCTATGGAAACATCATCTCTGACATACCCACAATAACGCTTTCTTAATCTCATAGGAGTGTCTCGATGCAATCAAGTTGAGAATCAAGATCTACCAATCATGTCCCTCAAGGGCTATCATGTGAACTGCCCTACCCCTTCTTCAGCAGAAACTGAAAGAGCAAGGATAGTATTGCCCTCTCTAAAATCTCTATCGCTCATGGATACATTTGCCTCTTTGTAGGATTTGTGCCTTGAACAAGTGTTTACCTTTCAACCCCCCCCCCACTCCCATAGTACTTGCAAGGCCTAGGACTTGGGACATAACAGTGGATAATAAATAGCTCAATAAATAGCGCCTGGTATCTGCAGCCAATTCTAGTCCATGAAAGAATAAGCCTGGCCTTGCTTATTATCACTTCATGAATATTAGGAATCCCTGGTAGGAAGTCTGATTAAATCCTAATACCATCATCCCAAAGACCACTTTATGGAGATCTTTTCTTTGACCTAATCAACCCTGATTAGCCTTCAACAGTGAGGGAGGGAAGTCAGACAGGAGACCCCAAAAAGGGAGAGAATCCCAAATCTCATTCCCTCGACATGCTGTGAACCTAATGCCCAGCCTAGGTTCCTGGTGCCTCCTCTATCTCTGGGGTCTAAGTGTGAAGGACAGATGAAAAGCAACACCTTAAAAATTTAGAAGCAACCAGGAGCAGGAGGAAACAGTTTTCAGGTCAGAACTACATTTGGAACTGACGTCATTTGCACAATGTCTTGTCCATTTAATGATTTCTAAGGGGAAAGTCACCTACAGTTGTTACTAACCCCTTGTGATTTCCTGGAAGTCAGGAGAGCCTCTTCCTTAAAGGTTTTGAGAAAGCCACCACCCGGGAACAGCTGGGGAAACTTGAAACTTTGAACAAATATTTATAGTGCTTAATATGTGGCCAGCCACATGCCGGACACGCCCTGACACCGGAGCTCTGTGATTACCTTTGGAGAGACTCTGTAAGCAAGAGGTTGTTGATTGTGACTCTAGCAAGTGGTGACTGAGCCCGGAGTTTAAGCTGAAAGCATATTCCTGAGAGGATCACTTCTTCTCTGATGAGAGACCTCAGGATATTTTCATATTATTGGTCATGTGAGGGACACTCCTGGAATTTTCATGGTAATGAAAGCCTGCCTCACAAATCACCAAATCAACTGGCATTTCCTACCTCTTTATTCAGCTCTATTCTGGAATCTGGCCGTTTTCAGACTGAGGGCATTGGAAAATGGTATTGCCATGGTTATGATGGGACATGTCCTGGCTTGTTTCAGCTGTCACCTTCCCACAACCCAAAGTCACCTTGGAAGATGGTCTTAATGAGGGATTATCTAGATCACGTTGGAATGTGAGGCTATCTGTGGGGGCTTATCTTGATTTTGAATTGATAATACCCAGGCCACTATGGGCAGCAACACTCCCTAGGCTGGCCGCTGAGTTATGTAAGAGTGAAGAAGGCTAGCACAGAAGCCAACATGTAGTATAGATGCACTTCTTCTCATTGCTCTTGACCGTGGATTTGATGTGACTAGCTGATTGAGTTCCTGCCTCGACTTCCCTGAAACGGCAGACTATACACTGGAAATGTGAGTCAGATGAACCCTGTCCTCTCTTTCTTGCTTTGTGTCTGGGTGTTTTAGTACGTGAACAGAAATGAAGCTAGAACAGAAATCTACAATGTTATAGTTATTCTAGCCAAAATATAAGGAGCTGGTGTGTTCTCGTTTTCAGACTTAGTATTTTCGGGAGGGCACCACCATGGTAGGGCATCCTGGAGTGATTCTGTCTGAGGTTGACAGTAAGGAAACTCAAGTGTTCTGCGTGGGCACTGGTGACCTCCTTGTTTGAAGTCTGCCAACTGCGCCTTCGTGGGAATGATCAGGTGGCCAACCTGCATCTGGCAGGCCACAGTGAAAGTAGCTCTTTAGCCATCCATAGATTGGAAGGCATGAAGTGTGTTTCGACACTTTCTATATTCTCTTCTGCCCATGTGTGGCGCCCTGGAAAATCCTTTACTACCCAATTGATAAGGTTCCAAGTGGAATTTACATGTGAAAGGAGAGAAAGAGCCTAATAAAATGTTATTAGATTCCTTGGTTTCATTCTTTTTGCTCCCAATGCACTTATGCTACCTCCAATTGGAGGGATTTTGTCTTTGTCTGGTTTGTGTTGCTGTAAGAAAGCACCTGGAACTCTGTGCTATAGAGTGATTAAAAACAAAACAATAATGTATTTCTCATGGATCTGGAAGTTGGGAAACCCAAGAAGATGAAGGTCATTGCTTCTTCTCATGGCAGAGGAAGATAGGCAAGAGAGTGAAAGCACAGGGAACGAGGGAGGAATTTAACTTCTCTCTGTCAGAAGCCCACCCCCATGGCAGCTGGCAGCTAGCCCACTCCTGGGTTAACAGCACTGTTTTATTGAGGGCAGAGCCTCCTGACCCAATCCCCTCTTTAAAGTCCCATTTATCAGCATGATTGCACTAAGGATTAAGTCTCAAGCTCCTATTTTTAAGAGAGACATATCCCAACTCTAATGGGTGAGAAATCAAAATATCATGACTTTGGGGGCCACAAGGAACCGTGTGTTTACCCAGTTGAGTCTTCGTCTGCTGTTTGAATCTGCAGCACAGCAGCTACACAGGTAGCGCTGGTCCGTAGACTCGTGTGATTCTCTTGATGACGGAGAGCTTGCTAACAAAAGACCACAGTCAGGTTTGAAGGGAACTTAAGCTAATAAAACAGCATCTAATGCATGATTAATATTTAATAAACAAACAATCCTCTTTAATAAAAATAGCTGCTTTTTTCAGTTGCTCACTTAAAGTCTTGCTGTGCTAAGGGTTTAGCTGCATGACACATACTGACTTACGTAATTCACAAGAATTTCAAAGGGCCATCCCATGGCTCCTATTTCACAGGTAAAAAAGCCAGGGTTTAAGTGAGTCGGCCACAGTGTTCTTTTAGTTTATCCCTAGATGGCACCAATGACAGGATCCATGAGACTTTACTTATAGGACAACACACTTTAGCACATAAGGAGGCAGATTCTGAAAATCAAAGCTGGGTGTAACACCAAGCCTTTCAAAGACCTAGTGAGATTTACTTATGTCCTTATATTTTGTCTTATTTTTAGAAATATTTGGGACAAATACAAGAAAACTTTTAAGATACGGTAATAGTAAAATATAATTAAGACTAGAAGACCAGAATCACAGAAATTATAGATCAAATTGAAAACTCTGACCAAATTAAAAATATATTATCCAGAGCTGGTGAGATGGCTCTTTGGCAAAAGAGCTCTCAGATGAGTTTGGCCTCCCAGACCAACTTGGCAGAAGGAGTAGTCTGGTTCTGATGTAATTCAAGTCTAGGCCTTCACATGCATTTTTATCTGACGAGCTGGAAACTCAGGCTTCACCCAGTTCCCTCCTCAGGTTAGATCACTGACTAGAAGATGTCTTAGGAAAATGAAGTGTGGACGGAGGACTTTTGTGCTATGTACGGGTGCTACTTGGGGGCAGCCAGAGTAGAGGCATGTAGACAGTAGGGTGTAGGGAACGAGGTACTGAGCACCACACCCTGTCTGGTAGATCTCCCTATCTGCATCTCCTGTGTTGGACAGCCTGGAAGATTTTTGATTTCTGTCCTTTGGGAATTTGGGGGGCAGGTGGCATCATATAAACTTTCATTATATAAACTTGGCTGTTAGGGATTACTTCAGCATCCAATCCCACAGTACTCCATGAGGTCATGGATGATGCTAGGAGTTCTAACCCTGCATCCCTTGGTTGTGTCCCCTGACAACTAGCCTCTAAGCCCTTACAGCTTTCCAGCAGTCACCTGATTAGCAGGAATCCTGGAGTAGGTGGCAGGGGCTTTGCTACAAGTAGCCTAGCATGCTCTCCTTTCACCTCGATTGTTCTTACTACTTAGGAAACTGAGGGTTTTAGAAACTCAATGCCAGGAATGGATGAGGACCAAATAGATGTTATTATTTATTTATCATAGTATATCACTTCTTATTTTAGTACACGTCTCTTATCATCACAGAGCAGTTCTCAAGCAAACATAAAACACTGTTGTTATCAGAAAGGATCTTCATTAGAGTTTCTGACACAGGCCATTATTAAGGATGACACAGATGAGCGTGGACAGCAGGACTCTTCCGTGGTCTAGAGAACCAGCCTGTTCCTTTGGCTGAGATGTGAAGGAACTCTTTTTTGGAAGAATGGGCCTTTGAGCTGAGCTGGACTGAACAAGCCCTGGAAACAGACGGATGAAAGATGCAGGCAAAACATGACTAAGATGATTTATCTCTTTCTTTGATATTGTGCTGTGCCTCAGTTTCCTGTGTCTGTGGAGGACTCACACTCTTGGTGCAGAATAGGAAGTGTTATGGCAAGGTGTTCTTGGGTTAGGTCTGAGGAGCCTCGAGCAAGTCAATTGCCAATGTACAGAGTCTCCTAAGGCACAGGAAGCTCAAAGCAAAAACAACACCACAGGGCTCTTTTCCTAAACTAATTTCACTTGTTTGCCCCAGTTAATATTAATAAACCTGAGGTTATATGCTTCTACATATCAGAGCATTCAGATAATAGCATCATGGCATTTTCTAGTTGAAATGGACGGTGGGTACTTTCAGTCCAACGGCCTCACTGGAGAGACAGGAAATAGAGGTGAAAGAGTAAGGTGCACAGAGCTATATCCAAAAGTAGGTCCTGAACCTGGAATCCCTGACAGCCAGCTCTGAGGAAGACCCATCAGAACTGTCTGCCATCTTCATCTTCTTTGCACCTCCCTAAGAAGCACAGTATAGTAGAAAGACTATTAAGCCAGCCAGTGGGAGAACTGCGATTTAAACTCCTGAGTGTCTCTGGTCTCTCACTTCATCGGCATTGCATCCGTTTCCTAGCGAAAGCGGATACCTGGTCTTGTTCTACAAAGGAAAAGGCAGGACAAAACAGTTTCTGCCACGTTAGCAACACCGTCCTCCTATTGAATTGGTTCCAACTTTGCCTAGATCCCAGTGATAATGACTCTTGGTGCTCTCTGCCTCTGAACAGGTTTACAGACCTCATCGAGCCCACTCCATACTAGACTGTTGCAATAACTACACGAATAATAAATAAACAGACAACAAAGTCCAACCAACATCGAATGTTTCTGAAAGTCTGTCTCCAAGAATACCAGTGGATGCCAACACCCTCAGGTTCTCAAGACTCTTCTATAAATTAGGGCGTTGTGCACAAGTAATCTACGCATGCCTTCCCTGCCTCTGCAACCAGCTCTAGCCTGTTATTTTGTTGCCAGTGCAATGTGGACGTTATATAAACATGTGTTACATTGTTTGCATAGTGTTTAGGGAGTGATGAGAGGAAGAGTCTTTATCAATACAGATGGACTGGGTCCTAAATAGTTTTCCAACTACATTTTACTAAACCTCTAGGCATAAAACTCTTGAATACAAAACTAGTGGACACAGGTCCTACTGCCCCTAGCTTCAAGCCTGGCCCTGGGAGGATCCAGTAAGCTTGGTTCTCCTATAGTGCACCTGTCTTTGTCCTTGCTGATAGACACCGTGTTAAGTCCATCTGTGTCTTTAAGGGACACCAATCACCCAGAATTCCATATGTTTGGCATATAGAATGATAGTGACTTACCATACCCCCTCCACTGATAAGGTAAGTCAGTCTTCAGAGCTCATTTCCATTTCTCGTCAGCTAGCCAAAACCTCTGTTTTCACCTACATGGAACCTTCTGGCCACAGGACTAATAAATCACATTTCCAGTAGTCCCAGGATAGGTTGGCTTTGATGAAAAAAAGAAAAAACATCAACAACAAAAAAGTGGGGTGGGGTTAGCAACATGAAGGACATTTTCTGTGTTAGGGCTGTCACTAGGTCCCCACGGAAACCGAGAAAAATTACAGTCCATAAAACAATATTTTTCAAAACATGACACTACCCTTAAATTTATCCTGAGAGAGAAATGGGTTTGGAAAGTAATATTTGAGAGTACCCCATGCTTCAAACACTTAATATCATAAATGAGTTGCATCATTAATATATAATAGAATAATTGTTTTGTCTCAACAGTCATTTCCCTGGCTCTGACTTTAATTTTCTTCTTCATTCTAATCATCTGAACATCCTGGCACTTACAGCACCCCCTACACACTACCTGAACCTCTCCGCTCCTGCTGCAGACACACAAAAGTGATTCAGACGGGTTGGCACATGAGGGCTGCTGGCTGTCCTTTGTGATCATGAAAGGAACGGGGACAAAGGCAGCTAATATTGATTGAGGTTGACTCTCTGCCAGCACTGCCTTCAGGAGTGTAGCTGGGTTGCTTCATTTCATCTTCCCGCCAATCCTGTAAGGTATATGGCACCGTTAAGCTTATTTTGCCTACGAGGAAACTGAGGAAAGATCAGTGAGGAGCGATCAGTTTTTCCGAAGCAAAGAAAAGGCCAGAATTGAGTGGGCTTCACGGTCACAGATGCACCGAAATGTATTGGGGTACTATTCCGTTCCTATAACACCGAAAGTAAGCATTACCTTAAATGTGTCCATGCCTAAGGAACAAAAGGCAGAGAAAGCGAAGTGAAATACCTCTTTGAGATTAAACATGTCTTCAAAAGAGGAATGTGTAGTGTGTGTGTGTGTGTGTGTGTGTGTGTGTGTGTGCGCGCGCGCGCACGCATGCGTAGCATATGTGCACATGTGTGTGATGTACTCAGCTTTGGCACAGGAGGATGTCAGGTGACTTACTCTATCACTCTCTATCATATTCCCTTCAGAAAGGTCTCTCCCTGAATCTGGAGCCAGGCTGTCATCCAGCAGGCCCAAGAAATCCCTATGCCTAGGACCCTCACAGCACTGAGGTCACAGGGCTGTTTGCATGTGGCCACATCTGGGCCGGTATTCACAGGGATAGATTGATCCCAGCATAGAGACAAAGAACTGCCTACACACTAATCCTGAAGACTGTAAGGAAAAGCCACTTGTTGGGATGCCCAAGATTTGATACACAAAGACTTCATCTTGCTTTCAACCTATAGGAAGGGAGCTCCAGATAATTGGACGTCAGAGGGGGAAAAGCCTACATGAAGCCTAATGATAAAAATCACCAAAAAACAAAAACACGCCACTGTGAAGCAGCACCATGACACTAAAAGCTCGTTAAGATCTAAGTCCCAGCTATCATCCTCCTAATTGAACAGTTACACAAATAGACGTATGGTACGATCGTGAGTCTAATTAAGGCTCCGACCTCAGAATCTAGTAAAAGCCTGTGCACGTCTCCCTCTCCCTTTAAATAGCTGCTTTGGGAGAGCTCCGGGGAAACATACTGGCCTGTTAGGGCTCTACTGGACCAACAGGGAATCATGTACAATTCTTTCTTCATGTTTCTTTTACACTGTGCATCCCCCTGACTACGTCTTTCTTTTAAGTTCTGGGTTTGAGATGGTTTGGCAAAAGGGGATGTGACAGGCTGCTATACTGGCATCCGATGCACCACTCTAACCCTTTTCTACAATGTCCTCCACTGTCACCTTGGCCCACAATGCTCCGGGTCTGAGCTAAGTTCTCTCCCTGTTGGCTCACTCGCTTCCTTGATGATTAACTAAATGAGATGGAATATTTAGGGGCTGAGAGGGTGGCTCCATCACTAAGGTACTTGCTTTGCAAGTGTGAGGACCCAGGTTTAATACACAGAAACTATGGTGGGGTACATTCCTTGACTATATATATGCATGAATCCTAGCACTAGGAGGGCAGACACAGGTGGATCTGTGGGGCTCTTGAATTAATCAGCCTAGCTCACTTGGCTAGTTCCAAGCCAGTGAGAGGAAAAGGTAGATAGCAACTAAAAAACAACATTAGAGTTTGTTCTTTGGCCTTTGCCCACATGCATCTTTACATATGTGTGCACAAGTCTTCACACACGTGTAACTCTGCACACACATAAACATGCATGCACACATACCCATATAATGAAGTATTTTCCTGGCCTGTATATACACATGCATATCCATATAAACTCTGAGCCGAGAATTCTAGCAGACAAACAGTTCTGAGTTGCTCTGAGCGCTTTGTCTTTCCTGTTGCCTTGACCTTCACAGAGAAGGGGATGTTGTTGCCCACAGGAGGTAACCTTGGGAGGAGGAGTGAAAAATATCAAAGGTTGCCTTTGAATAATGGAGAGTCCATTGGGTTAGAGGAATTCTAAAGAGAGGGTGAAAGCGGTCAAATATTTGTACACAGCATATAGTCAGAGTGCCCGCTTCCTCTCACACGCGGGTCCCCTTGATGCTAATGGAAGTCACGATATTCATCAGCAGGAGCCCAGATAAAACCCCCAGTGCATATAATTTGAACTTGAAGTTGACCACCTCCATGAATTCTTTTTCCTTCCTTCCTAAACAAAGGGCCTATTTTGAGGAGAGTATGACACAGGTGCCTAGGAGAGCCTGGTGACCTGGAATTCCTTTAGATCCACTGTCCCCTCACATCTGCGTGGCACAGCTTTCTGCAGGGGATGCTTAGATGGAAGAGAACCCAGCACACCAGGAGACTGAAAGTCACATTACATAAAGAAAAAGTCAGTTTAGAGAGAGGCCTCCTCCCCTCTCGGAATTTCAGAAAAGTATTTTTAACACTTTAAAAGTGAAAATTGGTGGCCTTTTGTTGAGCCATAGAAGAGTCCTCATCTCAACTCTACATACCTATCCTGTCCCCTGATGAGCTCGGACAACCTTCAAAATTACTGAGAACCCAATGGGCAGAACATTCACGAAAGTGTACTGAAAACCAAAAGGTGTCTTACCAATGTAAGGAGGGGTGTGCAAACACACCCAGATCCTGCTGGTGGGATTTGGTTTACAAAAATCCTGAGACTGTGACTGACACTAAGCCACCTCCGCTATCTTGATTTCTTAATAGATGGGTGCACTTTATCACTTGTGATCTGCAAGGGATCCCCTTGCGCATCCTCTAATCCAATAAGGATATATAGGTGGATGCTATCTCCTATCTTCAGGGACATCGTTGACATCCTCAGTAACAGCCAGGAATCCTTTTCAGAGATGAAATTGAGACGTGGTTCATAAAGGGACCTCTTAGTATACTTAAGGTCTTCTCTCATCACATTTCTGGTTGATGTGACTGTCAGTCCCTGCTGGGGCCACAGAGGCTCAGGGAGATACATTCTAGGACACAGTAGAGGGTGATTAGATATTTTCAAAGGTGATGAAGGAAAATAGTAGGAATTCACACTGAGTCCTCACTGTCCTACACTTCCCCTAGCACACAGTCAGTGCCCTCAAAAGGTACAGTGGTTGAAGATATGTGCAGTAGTTATTTTAAGATTTGACACTTAAGGAGGTTTAGGGATGGCTCGGTAGATAGGAATGGTTGGCTCTTACTGAGGGCATGAATTTGGTTGCCAGCACTAATCCGAAAGAGCTCACAACCTTCGGTAACAACAGCTCTAAGGGATTCAATGCCTTTTTCTGACCTCCATGGGAACCTGCACATATGTGGCGGTACAGAAACAAATTTAAAAAAACCTTAAAAGAGTGGTTCTTAGGTAAAGCATGGTGACTGTAATCCCAGTACTTGAGAGGTGGAGGAAGAAAGAGCAGGGAATCAAATTCAGTTTCAGCAAGATAGCAAGTTCAGGGTCACGCTGGCCTTAGAGGGAACTACAGGGACTTATTCTAAGATGATACTGGGTTGAATGGCAGACGCTTGTTCATATCATAGCTCAGGGAACTTTGCACCCAACATATGAGGTCTGATAATTGAATGTGGGAAGAAAATAAAACATAAAATAAACTGGTGACATTAAGAGGTTTCTGCATACGATATGAGTAAAGTTCAGTCCCAAACCATCACATGTGAACCTGAGGTCCTTCTGTCAGAGCTTCCTGTATTACATGTGACCTTATGCAGTCTTGGCTCCTATATTGCCCCTCATCACACCAGGAAATGCCAGCAAACACTGCCTGAAACATGTCAACTCAGTTTCAGGACTTCTGCCTGTCACAGACTGGCTGGTTTTTACTCTACTGAGTCCTCTGCCCTAAAGTAATGTGATGATTGAATTGCACAAAAAAGCAAAGAGTGTAATATTTTCCTATCTTTTTTCCTCAGCAAAGAAGTATCAGATTAAATATATCTTTGGACTGCATTGGCTTAGAATGTTTGATTTTAAAAACTGCTGTTTGGGTTGCTGACTTGTTTCATGAAAAAAAGTTATTTCGTGAATTTTGCCTTGAGAATAGAACAGAATTTCCCACAATTTCTGAAATGGGCTTGAACATCCTTTTGCCCTTTTATGCTGCCTTTTTTTGAGAAGTGATGCTCTCAGCATTGATTATACAATCAAAACAATGATCACCTCTGAAAAGCATTGGAGATCCTCTGCCCTCCAGCATCAGATATTCAGCAGCCAGGATTGAATTCTTTGTGCAAAAAATAGACTCATTCTTCTCACTAGTATGAAAATCAGCTTTCATCACTAATAAACAGTATACTTTTGTATGAATGAAAGAACTACCTTTCGAATAAGCTTGTGATTTAGTATCTGTAAATGTTTGATTTGTGTACCTGTTTTATATTCCTATATGTCCAGGGTTTTGTGACAATTTCTCTGACACAAAGGGGTGATGGGGTGGGAAAAGTTTTAAGAACCCCAGCTGAGCATGATAGATAGACTAAGGGTTTCACTCTTGTTTCCCTCAAGGGACTCAATGTTACCCCCAAACCTCTCTGGGCTATGACTGTGGGTGGCAGCTCTTTTATAGTTGAACCTTAGTTCTCTAGAGCGGAACCATCGCTCAGGCTCCGGCTTTCTCTCATACACTAACGAAGAACCCAGCCATCGTATGGGCGAGTGAGGTGGCTCAGCGTGCGATGCTTGCTAATACTAACTCAAGTTTCAGCCCTGGAATCCACATGGTAAAAGGACAGAACCGACTCCCAAAAGTTGTCTGGCCTCCCCCACGATAAACAAACAAACAAACAAATAAACAAACCATCTTAATGATGGCTAATACCATCTTAATGGGCCAGCACACTGCATACCTATTTAGGCTGAATGCAGGGACAGCTACTTTATTTTTGTCCAAAGGTTTGACTAACACATTTCGTTACTGGAAGATGAGGGTTGGCACAGCCTCCAGGGAATCAAGTTTCTCATAACCTTTGGTTTTTGTGTGCACACTTAGACTTTCCATTGATGAGCAAGGTGTATGCCTACTGTTCCAGAAATGACTGTGCTCTTGCTCTCTTGGTTGTTGACCAGTAACAACGCTCATCAGGTTTAAAATAGCTTGATCACAGATTCCTTTTTCTGTCCCTGAGACAGGTGGTTATTGTAACTCCTCTCCCACCTCTCTCTAGATCACTGAATTTACGACACTAAGCTGGTAAACTCAACAGGAAAGACTCAAGACATTTCTGGTCTTGCCAAGTTCCCACGATGGCCAGCCCATTTGGATGAAACACTCTCAGGTACCTTGGCACAGCCAGTTCTGTTCCAGGTCTAAGGTTTCTTTGAAAGTATAGGTGTGGGCGGTAGGCACTTGGAAACAGATTCATGAGTTATGGGGACTTCCTGCCAGGAATCCATGACAGGACTAAGGACAGAACTGTGACATTTTCATTTTCTCAAACTTCGCCCTGTCCAGGAGGAGAAGCAGATTCAACAGGAGCCATTGGAGTTAGTAGATAAAGCACACAGATGTGAATCACGTCCTCCCACCCCACCCCGTTCCTGAGAGACTCACATTGTGTGTGTATCTGTGCATGCATTCATGTGCGTGTATCTGTGCATACATTCATGTGTGTGTATCTGTGCATACATTCATGTGCGTGTATCTGTGCATACATTCATGTGTGTGTATCTGTGCATGCATTCATGTGTGTGTATCTGTGCATACATTCATGTGCGTGTTTGAGGTGCGTGTGTGCTGGAGTGTCATTCCTCAGGTCCCTTCCACTTTTTATCTGGGATAGCATTGCTCATGGACCTGGAACTTTACCAAATATGCTAGACTAACTGGCCAGGGAGCTCCAGAGATCCATCTGCCTCTGCCCGCCTTCTCATAAGCAATGAGATCACAGGTGTGCACCATTACACCTGGCCTTTTATATCGGACCCAAACTCAGGTCCTCACATTTGCAAGGCAAGTGCTTTCCTGATTGAATCACGTTCTCAGACCAGAGGCTTACACATCTCTGCAGCCGTAAATCATGCAGGAACCTTATTACATGGAAAATCCAATATGCTAGATCTGGAGTTACCTTGAGATGCTGTAGCTGTCCCAAGGCCCCAGCGGTGTTGACACTGGTGGCCATAACCACCAGTTATTTTGAGTGGCAAGGACCCCAGGAGCAAAGCTCTATGCACATGTAACTAGCATAAGGTGAGCTGATGAAGAACTCACCACCCTTAAAAGACAGACACACCCGCAGTAGCCACTCCACTGGGACTCATGGTGAGACTGAGGGCAGTGAACCTGGGGACAGTCCTGGGATAGGTCTCAGAGATAGTGAGAAGGGCGGGAAGTGAGCAAAGAATGTCTCAGGCAGAATCCAGAGCCGAGGTAACGAAATGATCTATATATCTTCCCTGTGGGGGCAGACACCTGACAAATCACCCATTCACACCCAAGCCCCCAGAGAAAAGGTAAGAATGGATCATAAGAAAGCATGACACGTTCTTGCAGCAATAAGCAGTTGCTCCCGTCTGAGGGCGCTGGGCTTTCTTTCTGCTGGGCAATGTAGTTCGAGCCATGGGAACCAGATTGTGGCGGTGCTCTGGAATGAAGGCACCGGGAGCCAGAAGAAGTCATGAAAAAAAAAAAGCCATGCTCGCATATTGGCTCTTCTTGGAGCCTCATCTTCTGTTTCTTACACATTGACTGTAATGTAGTTTGGGTTTCTGCTTTGAATTTTTCTCACTGTGTATTTTCTCTCCTTGATGAACCTAAAACCCAGAGTAGCAGAATGAACCCAGGCAGCTGGTCAGTCTCCCCCCAGGTTTCTTCCTTCCCTGTGTTGCATCAACCCATCCTGTAGTCCCTTCCATCCAGAGATGAGATGCTAACCCATCAAAAGGCCCAGAACAGGCCTTCCCATGAGTATCACCTTAATAAGAAATTGGCCTGGGTCTTACCTGCCACCCTTCCTAGTCAGCTTTTCAGGCAGGTACTTGCATTTGATCCTCATTTGTAAATGAAACAGCTGAGGCCCCGGGGACTCCAACAAGGTTTTGAACACAAGTGGAGACTCCACATAGTGACATTAGGCAGTGACCAGTGGCGGGCCCGGCAAAGGCTTCATTCTACACTTTAGAGAAGAAGCTGAGGCAAATAGGTGAAACAAATTCCTCAGGTCAGTGAATCCCAAACTTGGGATGCAAACCCAGTGTGTCTGGTCTCAGAAGTCTTGTCCATCTTACTCCTGTAAGCCTGTTTTCTCGTTTGTGGAGCAGAGGTGAGTATCTGTGATCTGCCAAATCCCCTCCCAGCTCTAATAGTCTGGATGCTGCCACTTTGCCCCTGAAACCAAAGCATTTTGGTTCTAGTGTCTAACCAGTGCTCACCATTGGGTTTAATTATATTGAACCCCGTGTTTCACTGTAGCCATCAATGTTCTTTTCATGGCAGTTTAGTTTGTCGCACCACAGTGGGGTTAGCTGGGTGAGGGCACCTTATGTGCCATTCTGCAGGGCATGTACACAGCCAGGCAGATCGTGTAACTCAGCTACAGGCTACCATATTTTACCTTGATGCCAAAACAACACCAGATCCCTAGACACTGACATCAGTACCCTTTGGCTGAATGTATGTTTCTGGCCCTGTGCCAAAGCCTGGCACCTTGTGCAGAGGAGTTTTGAAGGTGAAGATCAGAGGGGTTCATGTATGACACATTAGTGTTGTCTCGGGTGTCTGTGGGGCAATGTTTCAGGACCCCCACAGTGTCAACATCTGAGGATGCTCAATTCTCTTGTGTCAGTTGGGCCATTAACCATGTAAAATGTGTGCACATATCCTTAATAATTTAAATCGTCTGCAAGACGACTTACAATACTCTATGCAATGCAAATGCTATCTAAATAGATGTTATACTGTGTTGGCTTAGGGAATGATAACAAGATAAAATGTCTATGCATGCTCAATGCATACACATTATTTTAAATAATGTCGTGGTAGTTCTCTGACTCCTTAGATTTGCGACCCACATGTATGGAGGCTGCTGTATTTTCATCTGGTGTGCACAACCTCAGATAAGTTCCTCCTCTAGGGTAGCTTCCCCTCTGGAACACCTCTCCCATGGCCTAGATATCTTCTTCTTATCTCTCTCCAAGCTTCAGAAAGTGCCATGTGACCTAGCATACATACCATGACATCACACGTCCATGACATCACATGCCTGCACTCAGGCTTTGCTCATGTGTCTCTCAATTTCTTCTGCTCATGGCTCTGGCCCACCATAAAGATAGTGTCTCACACTATTTCTCTGGCTGGCCCCTCAAATTTGTAATCTGGCCCACCATAAAGATAGTGTCTCACACTATTTCTCTGGCTGGCCCCTCAAATTTGTAATCTCCTCAGAAGTTCTACCCACATATCATTCCTTCTCCCTGAAAATGCTTATCAAAGAATGGATGAACAGATCAAGCAATGATGGGGTTCCATTTACTCAGTCTCCTAGCTTCCTACCTGCAGGTCGGGAGCAAAATGATCTTCATCTTTCTTCTGTTCTCCACCCCTCCTCTTTCCTTTTCTTTTGGTAGACTTGCTGAGTGCTTATTCACATGCCCAGTGGCACCTCTGGTCTAACCTGCACCCAGAACACATCCCTTCTCCCATTCTGTCTTTATCCCTGCATTCCTAGGCTGAGCCAGGTTCTTCCAGAGCAACACCATCTAGAATGCTGAGTGTCCAGGAAGTGCCCTCTGGCTGGAAAAGAGCTGGTACTTTCTTTCCTGTCCTTTCGAGGTAAACATACACTTTCCAGGACCTCTTGGTCTTCAGACTTAGCCCTCAGATCATCCAAATTCAACTTTGTTGGTTGGTTGCTTGGTATCGCTTTAGTTTTTATTTCTGTTCTGTAACTAATGTGTATGTGTGTGTATCTGAATGTGGATTTGTGCACATGAATATAGATGTCCTTAGAGGCCAGAGACACCAGATCAACCTGGAGCTGTAATTACAGGCAATGGAGCCTCCCACTATGGGTGCTGGTATGAATTCTGTGCCCCTGGAAGAACAGAACTCTCTCCAACCCCTGAGCTATCTCTCAGCCCTGGTCAGTTGGTTTTAAGGGAGGGTCCCTATGTGTAGCCCAGGTTGACTTTGAGCTTGCAATGTACCATCCTGCCCCAGTCTTCCAAAGGCTGGATTATAGGCATGCAACACCATGCCCAGATGGTTTTTGTTTTGTTTTGTTATAAAACTTTAAACAATAAAGCATAACACAGTGTACATATGACCCTCAGAATCAGAAACAAACGCTCCCTGTACGTGAAAGACTCACAACAGAGTAAACTAAACAAAACATGATTGCCCCTGTGTTTACTGTCAGCCTCCCTTATATGCAACTAAATCAGACCAGCTTGACCAGGTAGATTCTTAACTTTCTTAACAATGACCCCTTGCTGAATCTCATAGCAACCTGACGATCTGAAGCCCGCAAATGGACGGACAGCTTTGAGAAGAGGAGTGGGGGTCCTGTCCCAGCATGCCATAGGAAAAGGGTATCGCCTGTGCCCAGCATAGCATCTTAGCCACAACGAATAGCAATTCGGGGCATGAGTCAGAAGTTCTGTAGGTGCCTATACAGCCTGTCTTGTGGTTTCCATATGACCATAAAAGGTGATTCTAAGCTTGAGCTGCCCTGCTAGACCGACTTGCTCTGGTTTACAACATGAAAAGCCAGAGACATCTCGCTCTTTTGACACTGGGTGCCCTGGGAGACTTGAAAGTCTATGACTCCCCCACATCTTAGCCCAGAGCTGTGCCTAGCTGTGAGATAAGTACAGACTAATAAAGCAGACAGGGTCAAATGTGCCATCCCTGTGGCCAGCCACATAGAAAGAAACACCGTCTTCAGCTGGCCCCCAGACTCCACGCCTGAGTCAGCCACTCTGAGGTATTGCATGATATTCAAATTCCTACCAGCATCGTGCCCAGACCAGTCTATCAGGGCCAGACCTGGAACTGAGTGCCGCGTCGGGCGATTCTCAGTTTGGAAGTGTCACGGATGTTGTAGTTGGTTTCCTTTCAGAGAAGAATGAAACAAATTGTCTTCATTTACTTTCTGTTGCTATGATAAAGACCATGGCAGAAAGCAACGTGGGGAGGAGAGGGTTGATTTGGCTTACACTTCAAAATCACAGTTCATCATTGAAGGAAGCCAAGCCAAGAACATAAGCAGGGCAGGAACCTGGAGGCAGGAACCAAGGCAGAAGTCGTAGAGGAGTACTGTTTACTGGCATGTCCCTCCTATCTTTCCTAGTTTGCTCTCCTATGCACTCAGGACTACCTACCTCAGAATGGCATTGCCCACAGTAAGCTGGACCTTCTCACATCAATTATCAGTCGAGAAACTGCTCTACATGCTTCTCTGCTGGCCACCTGGTGAAGGCATTTTTCTCATTTGAGTTCTCTCTTCTCAGTTGTCTCTAGCTTGTATCAAGTTGACAAAAAATTAGCCAACGTATGCATACTTAAAATTACTTTTGCTATATTTTTAAAATTTTATATTTGCTTATTTTTATTTTTTTGGAATATATGTGTATGGGTGGGTGTTTTGCCTGCATGTATGTCTGTGTGCTGTGTTCCTGGTGCCGGCAGAAGCCAGAAAAGGGCTTTGGATCCTGGGGCACTGGAGTTACAGATGGTTGTGAGTCACCATCTGGGTGCTAGGAATGTAACCCAGGCCCTCTGGAAGAACAATTGGCGGTCTTAACCACTGAGCCATCTACCCAGCCCCCTTTATTACCTTGCCTACTTTGCAGGTTTAAACATCAAATTCTCCATGACTTAAATATCTGGGAAATGTCAAATGCCTGTAGCATGCTTGGAGGAGCTGACACAGCCGTACTGTTACAGCGTTTTTAGGAATAATCGTCTTAAGTGTTTGTTATTTATGTGCTTCTGTTGCTAGGAAGCTTAGCCGATTTGTTATACGTTGCTAATTTTGTTCCTGATACCCACCCAAGGCCATGTTCGTCCGTATGTTTATGCACATGTGGTAGGCCTTGTTTTTTGTTTTGCTGGATTTCTTCTTGTAATGTTTGATGTGTCATCCCACCTAAATTGTTTGTATATAGCGTTCCGTAAACTATAATTATCATCAACAGCAAGTTTTGAAAATTTAATTTTCTTACCATTGTATGAGTATATGAGAGGACGAAGGATGGGTGGGGAGGATGGAGTGGTGGGTGGGGATGGAATGGTGGGGGAGACAGACAGACGCACACAGAGAGTCGGTTTTCTCCTTCCATCTTTTTGTGTGTTTCAGGGACTAAGATCAGGTCATCAGGCTTTAGAGGCCGGTGGTCCTTGCCCACTGAGCCATCTTGCCCCCCCCTTGAAAGTGTTATGGCAGAAAAGTACTCCCTCGGTGTTGGAAATGGTAGAAATTGGCTAATAATGATGCTATCCTTCAGGTTTGTATTTCTCTTGGATCCGACTCCTGGTAAAATACTTGTACATCTTTTCCCATGCATAATCTTCACTAGGACAGTATGCAGTAGGTATTCGAATCATTCTATTTCCTTGGGCCAGTGAAATAGCTCAGGTTAGGGCACTTGTCATCAAGCCTGATGACCTGAGTTGGATCCCCCAGAACCATGTGGCGGGAGAGAAAACGGACGCCCAAAAGTTGTCCTCTAATGTCTACACATGCTCCATGGACCACACACACATACACACAAATGAATCAATAACTAAACCGTAAAATCATTACTTTTCCAAAGGCACAAACAACTGTGGAATCACACAGATGAGCGAGAACTGAGCTTTAAATACAGGTCTGGCTTGATGTCCATTTTTATTCTCGGTCTTCTACATGGAAACTGGAATACAGCGGCTAAGATAGCAGAGTGGTTCCCCTTGCTGGGCCATGATGATTGGAAGATTCATGCGATCACATGGCTCACTCCCCATGATTTTAAATCAGCGCCAGCCTAGGTGTATTGTGAACCAAGTTTCAAACCCGAGGTGCGGTCCTGAGATGTTTTAATCACCGCTTTCTCCTTTCTCTTTGATGTCTTCTTGTTGGCGACAGCCTAGCCATTTGTTACGTGCCCAATTAAGTAAGCCGTCTTGTAGTCTTTTGTAGAATGTGGAAACTTCTCGTTTTATGCTTGTGACTCCGCTTCACGGAGCCGACAGGAGAGATGGTAGGAAAGGTTACAGTTCCTCGGTTTCTCTATTATCATTCTCCACCCAGAACTTGTCACCCATTTGGGTGTCACAGTGACAGTCATTTTGAGGCCTCATGAAAGCCTACATACTCCCCAGTCATGCAGACAGCCCCTGACCTTTGCAGCTGGGTATAATGACCAAGGCTGTGGCACAGTGACCTTTAGGCCAAGAGTGGGTGGCAGCACTTTCTTTTCTATGACAGTCATTCAGCTTTGCCTCCCTCTGTCTATATTTTTAATTGGAAGCGAGTGTATGGTGTGAGTCTTCCTGGTTATCCCCTACCCAGAACTCCTGAGCGGAAAGGTTCTATGTGACTGGCTCTCGTCATAAAGCAATGCTCGCCACGCTAAGCTGGGAGTCATTGTTAATTGCCACAGTTACAGACACAAAGGCTATGACTGGACACCTTTGGGGGATATGCTGCTAGCAGAAGTGAGCCTTTGTCACACGTGGCCCATGCTATGTTTTATTGCTGTCTAAATGGAACCGCAGCCCTGGAAGCCATTTCTTCCCCTCCCATTTTGGATTTGTGATATTACTTGCTACAGATTCTCCCAGCATCCTTCATTCCATTCCCTGCTGTTGACAGGGCTAGCCTATTCCAAAGATATTTTATAAGCAATCACTGTATGCTGGTGCTTTTCATTTTGTTTGACTTAATTCTCACAACAAACCTACAAGTTAATCCTTATAGTCATTTCCCAGACCCAGGGTTAGGGTCAGGGGTCACACGTAACTGTTGAGTAGGGTTAACTGTTGAGTAGGATACTAATGTTAACCATACAACACCACATAGAGAAGAGTAAGGAGGCATCTGGAACCCCAAACCCAGATTACAGTAATCCTGCATCACTCACTTCACAGGGCAAGAAACATAATAGGGATCCAGGGGATGGCTCTTGAGCACAGCTCTCTGCTGGCTGTATCATGTAGGGTCATCAGTGTGAGATACAGACAATGCATGGTCAGGGCAGGCGTCCCTCTGACAAGCACTGGCAGGGGCTGGGACTGGGAAATAATCAGCATCATCGCACGGTCCTCAGCTCACTCAGGAAACGATCTGCACAGTGAGTGTGGGTAGGCTCCGAGGGAGGCTCTCCAAGGAGTGTGGTCACATCCTGGCCCCCAGGGAGCTGAGGCCTCATTAGGAGGCACTTCCTTCTTTCTCACAATAGCCTGATGGTCCAGAAAGGACATTCTCAGAACCTGTACCCACTTGGCAGGGAGATCATGTCAACAAAAGCAAGAGGGAAGAAAACGATTGTAGTAAAATAAATGCACTGTATATATGTATCCACGCATGCACACACACAAACACACACACTACATTAAGCCCAAGCCACCTATTTGTTCTTAATAAAAGGCAGTACGGCTACTGCCAATATTTACTCCTTTCGCATACTCAGAATTGGTTTTTATTTTCAGAAAACCCTGAGTAGGAGATGATGGGTTTCTCTCTAAGTCATGTGATTCTGCAGTCTAGGGTATTTGAGTACCTGCAACTTTCAGATGTTCTGATCCGTAACCTAGAGCACTGCAGTACCCCGGGTCCCGCCGCCCCAAGTCTGTGGCTGGCAAGTGCTCGGCTAAGGCTTTTACGCATGTGCCTGAGGACCATAATGTGCTGGCAAAATAGAGCAATCAGGCCTTCCTCCCAGGGGGTCAAACAGAACCTCATCTCCAAGGCAGCATCACTGGTGCCTAACATTGTTGAAGGGACCAACAAAATGCCACCGTCTTAAAAGAACGCTGTGCCTTTATGTTCCCCCAACTCGAGCTCCAGTTTGTGCCCGTACGTTGCTATATAACTGTGCCAAGGGTTACGCATGGTTTTATGTTTGTCTGTCTACCCACAATGTTGTTTGCAGTGATTCAGACAGTGTGAGCAGGGAAGCTCGGTCCACTTCACAGAGTGCTTCACAAGGGCTCTGACAAGTGCAATATGTTATTGCCTTTGTTTGGACGCATCTCCACACCCACTCACTCAGCGCCAGACTGAAGGAGATGTGCTCTGGTCCTTTGTGTAGGGAGAAAAGAATGAAAAATAATGGCCATTCAGATAAAATAAAGCTTTTTTTTTTTTTTTGGTGCTTTTCAGAAAGCACTCTTGTCTCCATTGTTGTGGCTGTGTCCACATAATGGCTCAGCCTTGTCCTTCATTGAAACACACCCTGTGTGAGGAAAACTCACCCCACACACAAATGAATGTGTGCTCTTGAAGTGGTCAACAGGGGTAGCGTGGGCCTGAGAGGATATTGAACGGGGTATCTGGATGGCTCCATGCTCGGAACAAGACAATGGACAGGTGATTGTAGAGACAGGAAGCTGCTTGTCGGGAGATCAGCCTTCCTTCTGCCTGGCAAAGCCCCAAGGAGGGAAAAAGAAAAAACCTAAAGCCATTGTTGCCATCCCTGCTCACGTGGATTGAGCGTGTACCATAAGGCAGAGCTGTGGCCAGGCATCTTACGTGTATCAGGTAACGGTTTCAAACCCTTCTGGGGATAGCATTATGGTTCCCATTTTAGAGATAAGGGACCTAAACCCTAGAGAGGCTGAATACCTCCCCCAGTGTCACTCACCTAGGAGATGGGGAAACATGGGGAGTTTTAATAAAGGACCAATCTGGCCTTCCCCAGGCCCTGAACGTCACAATGAAGTCTTGATGGCTACTCTTAGAATTAAGGGTCTCAGACTTACATGTTAGTGAACTAGCTCCCAGATGAGGAGGGGGACTTCAGGGAAGGATACTCTGAAATTTATAACAAGTTCACTTACGGCTCATCTTTGTGGTGGGTTGATGAAAATTTGCACGTGGTACCCAACCAGATGTGTGAGACGCAGAGTGAGTGAAGACAGCAGCCTGGACCTGTGTTCGAGGAAGGCAGACAGATGGCTCCTCTGTAGGCTCTCACGGCCTCGGCTCTTAGCCACCATCCAGACTCTCTAAGATGCACAGTGTGCTGGAAACCCTCAGCATCCTCTTGGCCTTCAGACCCTCTGCCTCTGCATTTCTCAAGACATCCCCCAGTCTGTCTTCTGGCTCGTGGGTTATTTCTGCTCAACTCAATGACAGGAAATCCAAATGACAAGGGCCATTGAGACCTCATCTCACCGGCCCTGAAGGAGCTGCTATCCTTCATTTTCACCCACTCTTCTTAGGCCATCCACAGCCTTCATTTAGCTCTTTTAGATCCATCTAAACCCCGCAGCACTGGCAAGGCTCTGCTCATGAGTCACTTTCCTCATCACTGGGGCAAAGTGCCTGATAGAACAACCTAAAGAAGGGAGGGTTTGTTGGGGCGCACAGTCCAAGAGTATCGTCCATCATGGCTGGGAAGGCATGAGGCAGCTGGTCACAGTGCGTGCGCAGAGGCAAAGGGAGATGAATGCTTGTAGCCCACTTTCTCCCTTTTATTCAGTCCAGAAGCTTTCCCCTCAGAATGGTACCATTCTGTTGAGTCTCCCTTTCTCTGTTTAGCCTTTCTGGAAGCACCCTCATAAACATACCCAGGTACGTGTTTCCATAGCGATTCTAAACCCTGAAAGTTGATGTTGACGGTAAACCATCACACTTGCCCTGCATATCTTTTTCTGACTCCACCTTTACTGAAGTTGTCATGATGGTAGCTTGGGACACATCATCACAGGAGTATCTACCCCCACAGAAATGTGCAAAACCTACAGATAGGCAGGCCCCTGCTGTCCTGAGAACTGAGTTATCAATGGCTTGCTGCTGAGCCCCAATCCACTACTCATTGACCTCACACTGGTCTCCATTGTAACATACACTCATGGGTGTTTGTCTATGTTTAATATAGGAGTATAATCATATTCTTTATGTGTGCTTGTGTATGTGTGCATATATGTAACATTGTATGTGAGGTGCACTTGCCTGTGTGTGCATTTGTGGAGGCTGGAGGCCCATGTTGTGGATCTTCCTCTCTCACTCTCTTCCTTAGTTGTTGAGACAGAATTTCTCACTGAACCTGAAGCTCACTCACTATCTTAGTGAAGCTGACTGGCCATTGGCCCTGGGCATCTACCTATCTATGCACCTCTAATACTAGGATTAAGGTATCTACCACCATGCCTGGTTTTTGACATGGGCGCTGGAGATATGAACTCAGGTCTAAACTGGCTCTCAAAATTTTTTTTATCTCAGAAGCACCCTCAAGACGCACCATAGACAATAAGTATTCTGGTTTCTGTCAGCAGTTTTCAGATGATATCCAATTAGAGCAAATTGAATCTTTCAACTAGCCAATTCCATCTGTCCATCCATATAACCATTTATTCAGACAAATATGCACTGACTGTGTCAAGAATAAAACAGAGTAGAGACACACACCTGAAAAGGCTTCTGCATCAGGAAGCTTACATTCTAATAGGTGGAGATGGCTTCTCCGTTTTCTGGCTGCCCTGACCCGAATAATCACACAGAAACTATATTAATTACACCACTGTTTAGCCAATAGCTTAGATGTCTTTCTAGCTAGCTCTTACATCTTAAATTCACCCATTTCTATTAATCTGTGTATTGCCACGAGGCTGTGGCTTACCTGGTAAATAAAGTTCGGCATCTATCTCCTTTGGTAGCTACATGGCATCTCTCTGACTTTGCCTACTCTCCCTAAATATTTCTTTCCCTATATATTTCTTTTCGTACTTCCCATGTGGCTTTACTCTGCTAAGCCATTGGCCAAAACAGCTTTATTCATTATCCAATAAAAGCAACACATATACAGAAGGACATCCCACATCACATTCCGATGGGGGAAACATAAATGATCATTACACAAACAAACCTATTAGACTCTGTCTGGTACAGAAACAGGCTGCTGAAAAAACAACTGGAGAGTGTGGAATTGAGTGCTTGGCAATTTCATGGTTCACATTCAGACTGGGAGATCTTTTGCTGTAAGAAAATACCTCAAATGTCAGGCCTAGAAGCATGCTTGCGTATTATCTTACAGCTCTGCCGATCAAGAGTCTAAAGCCGATTGACAGGACTTCTTGGGCTCCCGGGGAGATTATATGCCCTCACCTTTTCTATCCTGGAGGTCACCTGAATGCCTTGGTTTTGTGGCTCTGCGTTTCTCTAACCTCTGCTCTGTCGTGTTCTGATTCTCCTGCCTTCTTTTCTCTGTGGTCATTTTGGTTCACTTTGATGATCAGGGTTAGTCTGCACATCTCAAAATACTGACTCCTTCTTGGAAAGTCTCTTCCTCCTCCGTATAAGATCACAGTCACAGCTTCCAGGGACTGGGAAGTAGCCCTTTTGGGATGGCATTGTTCTGCCCATCATGGAAGGTAATGGGAGGCATCTCAGAAAAGCTGACATTGGAAATGAAACCTAAAGGAGAAGAATAGTCTACAAAATGCTGGGCCTGGAAAAGCCTAGAGGCTCTGAGGAGAGGGGCTGTGACTGAGGCGAGTGAGCAGAGGGGGTAAGATGAGGAAGGACCCACAGCATTTGGTAGGCAAAGAAGTATAGAGTTCATGCTGAGTGTGCGGGGATGCTCAGAGGCATCCAGAGTTGGATTTTCCCTGATTAATACCGGGATAGAAGTGATTTTTTTTTCTGGTAATTTTGTGATCAATGTTCAGTCAGTACTGTCTACTCAAAACATGATGTAAGCTACTGTGTCATTTGAAATGCCACAGAAGACTGGGGGTTTAGTTCAATTGGTAGAATGCCTGCCTGGCATGCACAAAGCTATTGTTCATAAACCAGGCATGGTGACATATGTCTGTAATCTCATCACGTGGGTGACTGAGGCAGAAAGACCCGAAGTTTAAGGTCTTCCTTATCTACATAGCAAGTTTAAGGGAAGCCTGGGCTACATGAGTCCCTGTCTCAAAAAATAAATAAATAGAACATAAATGGAAAGATTGATGGTTGATTGAAAGGTAGATAAAAGATAGGTAGATAGATAAATAGATAGTTGGATGGATAGATAGGTGGATAGATGATAGAAAGATCAATCAATTAATAGATGTGGAGATATCTAGTAACTACATTTTAAGAAGCTAATCAGGTATTATAAGTCTCAATGAACTGTTTTACTTGGCCCACTGTATAGAAATTATATTCATATCTGTGTATGTTCAATAAGGAACAACTTTTTAAAATGATATTCTACCTTACTTTTTAACACCATCAGCACACTTTAACACCATTGAAAGCACACTTCAGTTTGAACTATCCCTCACATGCGCAATAGCCATGTGTATGCACGGTAGCTACTTTTTTGCACACCATACGTCTAAACCCTGTTCCCTGCATCCTGTAAAGAATCTATTCAAGAAATGTTGGAGGAAGCTATTGGCAGAGAATATGGGCCACCTGTCCCCATCATTAGCCATTCTCCTTTGGTCACAGCAAGTAGAAAATGAACAGGCAGATCAAGAAAAGGATGTCACCTGCCAAGATAAGCAGGGCTCTATTCCCGACCCTGGTTAGACACACCCTTGCCTTGGAATATTGAACAAACAAATAAAACACTATCTTTGTCTTTTTAATAGATCTTTATGTTCACATCTGTTTTTTATGGTTTAACTCTCCTAAGGTAGTTTTGGTCACAGCCCGACTTTTCCCAATTTTTGTAGTCCAGACAATTGATTCAGGTCATTATATTAATATAACTGAAAACCATGAAACAATGAGGGGGTACCAGTTGCAGAGTAAGAAGTATATCCTGATGGTTGTATATATTCTTGTACCCATACTTTCTTAAGCTCTTGCTGTGACCCTGATGTTAAACACAGAATTTAGTCCCAGAAGCTCAGCACCAAGAGAACATCATGTACATCCATTCTGATTTCACAGTGATATTAGAAGAGCTTACGAAATAGAAAATAAAGATCTGAATTTAGGTCATGGTGGTTTACATAAAGGCTATTTTATGAGACGTATATTCAGTACTGTGCAAGGCAGTAAAAATCAACACCAGGTTTATTAAAATATCCTATATAGAGGCAGCCTGATATTGACAACATATGTGCCTTCCAGAAGAAAATCTAGCACTGAGGTTCATTCAGATAATGGAGTAGAGGGGCTGGCATCTGAGCCCTGACATCAAGACAGTCCTGTTAAAAAGCAGCTTGGACTGTATAAATGGCTCACTCTGTAATCTGCTTGTCTTGCAAACACAGAGCCCCAGAATCCAAATAAAAAGAGCAAGAAGCCAATTTGGGAAATTCTAGTCTAATAGAGAACTTACCTTAAAATTTAAAGTGTGATTGGCTCCTGAGAAACAATTCCTATGGTTGTCTTCTAGCTCCTCGGTCTATGTCCACACACAAACAATACCAAGGTGAATGAGGAGATGACTCCCTCCAGTTGTTAAAATGCTTGCTGTGCAGGCATGGGGACCTGAATTTTGATCCCCAGAACTCACAGACTTAGGAAGTACCAGATCCCACTTTTCAGTAGAGTAGACCATAGAGAAATGCAATGACTAACACCATAGTAATAGAGTAGGCCGAGCCGTGTTCCTGGAATGAATGAACTTCAGTTCTACCATGAACTCAACCAGTTATGAGCACTGGCATCTCTGATTCAGTCATCATCTAGCAGATTTGATAGCTACCCAAGGCTTCTTTGCTTAGGAGAAAATACTTAAACTCTCTGGACCTTTTTGATCCATTGCACAGTACCGTAGCTCCATGTAGTGAGCACCTCTCCATGACACTCTTTTCCACACACACTGACTTTGTGTGGACCATGCTAAGGACTTGCCATGAATGACCTCCTATTTCTGCAGCAAACTGAATGTGGAGCTGGCTTGAAACTTAGGTTAAGGAACTCAACCAAACTCAAAGAGCATTGACAGATGCCAGAGCTGAGAATTTAAGCACATCTTTGCATTAGTACAGTCTGGGGTCTATGCCTCAGCTACCATATTGTATAGTTCTAAGGACCTTGAAGAACCTCATACAGATTGTTTGAGGGGCTTGGCAAAATAGCTTAGTGGGTAAAGGCACCTACTTCCAAGCCAGATGGCTTGAACTCAGTCCCTGGGACCCACATGATGGAGAGAACCTCTGACTCCCACAGGTGATCCTCTGAGCTTCACATGCACACTATGGTATACACACACACACACACACACACACACACTTATAATAACGAAGATGATAAAAGCACCCCCAAACCTGATTAAGCAAAAAAAAAATGCTTGGGTTAAAAAAGAAGGAGAGAGGTTAGAAATGATCAGAGACATCACATTGCAGCAAACATGGAAAAGGCATCAGCAAAACTTCCAAAAAAAAGTCATTGTTGATGTTTAGAAACCTAAGCACCCTACTATGTCAAGGTACTAAGAAGCTGAGTTCAGCCCCTTTCCAGGCTACCCTGAGCCAGCACTACCCATTCTCTCAATGTAACATTGTGAAGGCCATTCAGCCCGTGGCCTCATATAGCAGGCAGAGTCACCCAGAAAGGGACCTCAAGATCGCTGCATGAGAGGCCACCTCACCTTTGCAACCTTTCTTTTCTATGTAGGTGTCAGCCACAGCCAGAGGACCTGTGAATTTCACTTTAGCCATGCAGCTTAGTGGATACACACACACTCTGGCACCCACAGCATCTTCCCTCCAAGATAGGCTGTCTCGATTTCCTCTGCTCACACAATTGATGCTGCCTGGGGACACTTTTATTTAGGTGGCTCATCGGCCACAAGCTGTTTCGTTATGTGTTGCCTGGCTACCTTCACTTCCTGCACATTCTCTTGAGCAGATAGTTCATCTCCTTATCTCAGAGAACTGCTTCCCCAAGTGTAGCCCTGGAGTCGGCAGTGTTGATACCATCAAAGCTGGTAAGCATGAAACCTCCCTTTTGGTAATTGTGAAGAGTGGTGTTTTTTTTTTCATGTTTGCTTCATGAAAAGATGATGTGGTTAGATTTGAGTGGGGCCTTGCTGAGGGTGTCATCTGTGCCTGGGGTTACCCACATTGTCACGTGGTTCACTTCTTTCTGCTACATGGTGATCTTATCTTCCGGGCTGCAGCTCTCCATGACACTCTAAGCTCTGTCTAGCTTCTGTGTGTGCATGGCGATGCACACGTGGGCACTGGGCATGTGCGGGGGCTTGCTCAGAGCAGCTGCTCACCTAAGGGTGCTTGAGTCGTAAATCATAACAGAAACTGGTCGGCCAGGGCTTGCAGCTCTTGTGCTTAAAGAGTAAGGCTTATCCTACTTTTTCTCTTGGGAATTTGAGGCAAAGTTTGCCTGACTTAGAACATATATATTCTAAGTTTCGAAGCTGGCCATCTCTTTGTTCCCTCTCTATTCCAGGAACTGACCACTCCGAGAACAAAGGTGACTACAACTGAGCAACTGTCCTTGAGAGGCTCTCAATATATCACACACACACACACATACACACGCATATACACACATGAGAGAGAGAGAGACAGAGAGAGAGAGAGAGAGATGACGAATTTCTAGAATCTAATTCAGGGAGGGCCAAGGAGATAGCAGGAGTGGGGTTATGTGGGAAGACAGATGAAGGGGAACAGAAGAGGCACTGTAGAAAGAAAGAGGCATTTCAACCCCATCTTCAAAGTCAAGAACAAGCTTGCCACTTAAAAAATAGAGAAAATGTTCCCAGCAAAGGGAAGGAAAAAAGAGGCGTATGAAGGTGGGACTATGTGGCCTGTTTGTGTCCTGAGCTGAGCAGCTGGCTCAGGGTCAGGCTGCACAGAGCTTGCCAGCTTCTCTGGCATGGGAATGTGTGTATTTTCCTGATGGATTTAGCACTTGGTGTGTGCTTTAAGATTTAATCCAATGATCCCACCAGAGACCCCAGAATATCCAAAGAAGGTCTGGGATGGGGGTGCTTGGTCAGCCTGCTCACTGTTCATGGTTGTGAGCCTTGCCCCTCCCATCACACATCATCCAATCCTGAGTTGCCTACCCTGGTTCCCCAGAGTGCTAACCTGAAATGTATCCTTGACCCTACCCACCATGAAAAGGGAAAGAAGAATAAAAAGAGAGAGAAAAGAAAAGCATGGATAGGGTGACAGATCCCTCTTGCATCCCTTGAGAAACTGATAGGCCCTTTGACTATGACACCTGTGATTGGACATGGGTTGGAATGGCTGGAGCTACACACCTATGGGGAGGAAAATTAGTTCTCTATTTGAGGACATGGGACTTGTGATCTTGTGATTGTGACGGCCTCTAGCCATCTCATTCATGGACACATATTTCTCTCCAGGCTCCCATTTCCTCATAGAGGCTGAGGGATCCTGATGTGATGGTCCCTAACATCCCTGCTACTTTATCTGCATGGTCCTTACCTCTTCCGTGGATGTACACTTTGCCTCTTCCATGGATGAGACTAAACATCTGACATTAACATGAGAGTACTGGGATCTGTGTGTGTGTGTGTGTGTGTGTGTGTGTGTGTGTGTGCTTTGAACAAGGAAGAAAAAATCACCAGAGGTCTCCACAGAGCATGGTCCTTTCCCTGCCTTAGAGGGAGTCAGAACCCAGCTCCGGGCTAAGTTGTTCTTGGGTTCAGACATTTGGGGACCTCAACCTAGGAATGAAGTTTCATGTGGGGTGCAGGTAGATGAAGGGGTACGCAGAGCTGGAGCTGCTGCAGGAAGTGGTCAGGGACCTGCATCTCAGCTAAGCAGCCATCTCAGGGGCCTCCTCCCACTGTCACCCAGCAAGTGCCGCAGGCCCCCATTCCCTGGGTCCATGAGCAGCCACCAGCCAAGTCTCCTCTGTTCACTCAGTTTCCAGCTGGAGGGGTTGGTGGAGACGTCAGATTGTCACCTGTCCCGGTTTGATTCCTGTGGCTGTGATTAATGTCCTGACAGAAAGCAGCAGAGGGGAGGAGGGCTGACTGGGCTTACAGTTCCAGGTTCCAGGCCATCGGTGTGGGGGAAATCAAGACAGGCACTTAGAATGTCACCCCCCCATCTACAGTCAAGCGCAGAGAGAAATGGATGCACCCATGCTGCCTGCCTGCAGCGGTGCTTAGCTTGCTCTTCTCATCTCCGACAGCTCAGGGCTCAGCCTGTGAATTGGTACTGCCACATTCAGGGTGAGATTTGCCACCTCAATTAGCAATCAGCGTCAGCCTCCACAGGCCACCCTGAGCTGGATGACACTCCTCAGTGGAGGGTCCCGTCTAGGGTGCTCTAAGCTGGGTCATGTCAGGAAAGAGCGAGCAGCATGCTGTCTGATACATTTTGAGGTTTCCAAGGTTTCTTTTGCCCTGGCCAGCAAGGTGGATTATGGAGGGAGCTACTCATAGGAGCCCGGGCTGGATAGGAAGAGCAGAGAGGAAGGCTAGTGGGTAGCACTGCTTCTGAGGGTGTGAGACCTCAGCTTTCCACTGTCCTACCAGCTCACTGTGTAGCCTGCTATAGTCCCTTCCTCTCTTCCTATATAATCTCCCAGAGTCATTGTCCTACCTGTGAAGTACTATTAGCCTAACTTCTCAGGACTCCTATGAAAAGCAACACCCTCCTCCCCACCACCCCTGCCATGAGAACCTGGTGTGGAGCAAGCAGCCTATAAATGGCAGCTTGAAAGGTATCTTATTACTTTTAATATCTAGAAAAGTAAGTTACAGTGGAAATATAGAAGTTCCTGTCTGCCAAACCAGACATTTGGTCTTTATCCCCCCGCAGGGAATGGCATTAAAGAAATTGGTGTTTGGGGAAATCGTCACCTGTCATCACTTGGAGGAGCCCTGGCATGAAGAAGGAATGTTGGCGAGGAAGCTGGGTCAGTGTCCATGGCAACTAGACTCTGGACCCAGGGAGGTGGTGGATGGAAGAAACAGATTCACAACAAAAGAAGGTAGTTAGTGAGCAGTGACTGGCGACCACAAAGGAGGCAGGAGGCACCAAAGCTATGCTTTGGAGGTACACCAGTGTTTGACATTGCCCTGGGCTAATAAAGTGTGAGGGAGAGGCAGGGCAATGCCGTGCTTTCTTGGGACAGAGCAACCACGCTGGCTCTTGGATCGCATGTCTAATTGGTACATTTGCTGCCTTTTCTCCTCAAAGATTGTTAGAGATGGGTTTACCCTGTCACGGAATGGGAGATGCCTTCTACTTCCCTCTAAGTAAAAGGATTAAGCTAGGGTGGCTAAGGTTAAGTTAGGCAGGGTTAAGCTAAAAGTGAGTTTAGAAAACAAATTGACAGAGGAGGTTCTGTTAGTCTGGGTCCATTCATAGTCTTATGATTACGTCTGTCCTTTGCGATCCACTCCCTTTCTAAAGAAAGCCCACTCTCAGGAAGGAACCAAAGAGGCAAGTTCTTTTTGCCTCTTTTTTAAACCCCAGAAATACTTGAGAGTTTTAGTCCAGAGATGTTTTTAATCTTTGTAATATCCGAAGCCAAGGCAAGTATTCCTTCTCCAGAACTAAAACCACCCAAGAGAAAGGAGATGGAGAGAAAGAGGGAGAGGGAGATGAAGAGGGAAGAAGAGGGAAGGGGGTGCAGACACAGCGCCTCCAGAGACAAAGCTAGCCTCCCATGGTTGGTTAGAGGCAGCTTAGTTACCTCTCCTGCAGAGTCACTCAGCCTTTGATCCCTCAAGGTGTTGGAGCTTGGAGGCTCCATGTATCTGCCTAACGTGCGCGTTCTGAGGAGTTCATTGTCCACCTTGGAAGAACTGGAGTTTGAGCTGAGAGTGAGACTAGAGTGAAACCTGGGAGTTTGGGGGGGAAAGCTGCTTCTCTTGGCTCTGCTGAAAGGTGAGTGCACCATCTTACCTTGAGATCCTAGGCTCCCTGGCTTCCAGGAGATGCTTCTGCCCTCAAGGAAGGAAGTTAGGTGTGACTGTGTCCCCGCCCCCCCAACAGTGTAACAGGTCCATTGCTAATCTGGACTGGCTTGTCTTAACTTTGGGAGAGAGTGGCGGCTTTAAAAATGAAAACGCATGAACAACAACAACAATAAAAACGCGCTACTACTAGACTCCTTCTGACAGGGCTTCCAGCACTGTTCACAGAGCCAGGCAGTATTCTGTGAGGCTAGCTGCTGGGTGACAGGAATCATATACTGGCTTCTGGGGACAGTGTCCATGTGCCCTCCTGGACACAAACCAGACTGTGAACCAGGTTCCTGGAATGTGGAGAGAAAATAGCTAGCCCAGGGAGTGCTAGCTAACCCATAGGCTCCACCCACCAGCTGTGGTCGTACCTGCGCATGGCCCTCTCAGAAGGGGAAAGCTGCCCACACACATCTGTCCACAAGGGAATTTGGAGGCCTGGAAGACACAACCCACTCCCACAGGCCTAATCTGTGGTCTTAGAGAGCTGGGACAGGCTTTGAGGTTTTAAAGGCTTCTTGGTAAAGTGCAAACGCTTAGCTGTAGCCGGACAGAAGCAGGCAAATGTTGCCTATGAATTGGGGACTTGCTCTCCACCAGCTCAAGGCCAAAGCTCAGACCCCAGCAGGGGTGTGCAGTTGCCTTTTGCATCAGAAGCTGAGGATAGCAGGGGCACAGCACCAGGTGAAAGAGGAATAACATTCCTCTTCTTCCCTAATGAGCAGCCCCTCTTAGCTCCCAAGCAGAACTATCAGAGGACAGCAAAGCCCCTGAGCTCATGCAGCGGATTACCCCAGAGGCAGTTCTACCTGCTAGAGACCCACGCCTCCTCCTCCTACCGAGGTTGATCTCAGGACCACTGTACACAGAGCCCTTTCTTGTCAGCCTACCGACATGCATTGCATGGCGTCCCTGCGGGAATGACTCTCTGTACAAGCTCTACTCTGACCTGTGATAACACAATAATGCCTGACTCATAGCTCATCTTCTTCCAGTCTGGGCACTCTCCTCACCTTGTAAAATATATTTGTTGAAAGAGAAGCAACTAAACTACCAGAGCTGTTGATAGAAAACCCACCGGTGTAGCTTTTTAAAACTGTGTGGATGTGTATGATGCGTGTGTTTACGTGTGTGAGGGGCATATATGCCATGTGTATGGATGGAAATCAGAGGAAAAAGTTAGGTCTGTCCTCACCTCCTGCCTTGTTTAAAGCAGGGTCTCTTATTTGGTGCCCTGTGCTCTGGTCTAGATGGTCTCAAACTCCCTGGGGCTCCTCTTGTCTCCATCTCTCCTCTCACTGCAGGAGTGCTGTGAGTACAGACACATGCTACCAAGTCCTTTTGTTCATGATGTCTAGGGATCAACTTCATGTAGCAAGTACTTTGCCTCCTGAGCTGGTTGGTACCCAGCCCTGGAATCATTTTTCCTTTTGGTAACTCCATCACCTCTCTGTGAGCTCAGGGCTTTCCTGGGGACCAGTCTCACAGCAGGGTGCATGGTTTTCTCTGGAATGACAGACCCCCTCTACAGACTTGCTGTGAGCAAGTCAATGAATCTCTAAGATTCCCAGGAGATATTACAGCTGTAGCACCCCTAATGCAAAGATGGAAACAAATGCTTCAAAACCCAGATCTCTCTAAACCAGTGGGAAAGGTTTCCTCACCGCTAAACCTTGTTTCTTGCAGGAAGTTACTTAAAGTGTTGGGCTAAAGTGCTCTCCTGACCTCAAAGGCACAAACCCACACTTACACACAGGTTTACACCTAATTAAAAATAAAAATCTTTACCTTTAAGCTACAAATAAAAGTTATTTGAAAAATACATGTGTTTCATGTTTAGACTTAGGCTGAAATCCTCATGATACCTGTCTATTGATAAAACATGTAAATTTCACAAAATTCCCCAGGAAAAAAATTTCCAAAATCTGAAACACTTCTGGTTCTAAATATTTCAAAGAATGACGCTTAACTGAAACTTTATTTTTGGGTTGACTTGGTAAATTAAGTAAAAAAATTACAAAGAGAAACCACACTGAGACAGAGTCAATAACTATCTGTAGTTATCATCTTCACTGACATAATGATGTTTGAGCTTGGTCCATATGTTCACTAAGGGAGGCTGTACTGTCCCCATAATGCCTGGCATGGAGCACTTCATGAGCTTGTGTTGAGGGAGGGCTTTCAAGGATGAGCAGGTAGGAAGTTAAGTACTCCCTTGCATCAAGGAAGAAAACCGTCCCATGTCCTGAATGACAGCCACAAGTCCCTAAGCTTTTTGGAGTTGACTGTGGTTAAGTTGCGTTGACTAGGACAGGGGGACATTTCAACCTGGCTGTAACTTCAGCATCTACAGGGCTGAGGGGGTATGTGGTTACCTGCGTGTCACCTTAGAAGTGAGACGTCTAGACCCTGCAAGCAGAAGCTGAGCTTATCCTAACAGGTGGATAAGCCTTCGCCAGCAATGATAAACAAATGACTAGAAGAACCATGTACGAGTGAGCGAGCGAGTTGCAATAGAAGGACCGCAGGCTAGAGGCATAATAGAGCATGAGCCTAGGTCATCCTGCAGCCTGTGAGGGTGTTGGAATATCTCAGACCAGCATAAGTAGTGAGAGCAGCATCTCTGGATCTTGGCTCCTTCTCCAGGATAAGATCAAGGCTACTGATTCACGAGGCTGCATTGCAAGCATTTTGAACCTCTTCTCTGCTGGCTTCTGTGCTGGCAGCAAGAACACAGAGGTACAGGAGAAAGTCAGTCTTTCAGGCAGAACTTCATAATGCCTTGTTTCTTTATACAAAGCCAACATCTTGGTTACTCCCATAGATTTCCCAGACTCGGGGTTTTTTTTGGCATCAAGAGGAAAATGATCAGATACTAACTTGCTCAGTTGGGCCCTGTCTGACTTCAAAACAAATGGAGACACTGAAGACCGCACCTTCAGCCAGCTTTCTAGAGGGGTACACTATCATTGTGGTTAGCAGAGAGGCCAAGGGCAAGGCTACGGGCCAGGCTGAGACATGGCATGAGATGGGCACATCTCTCTACTTGAGGCAGGCATCCATGAAAGAACCAGAATGAGGCGTTGGCTTTTGTTTTCATGTGTTGAATACACAATACCTTCTGCCAAGCTTACACTGGTGTGTACAAGGAGGAGTGAGGCTGGCAACATGCAGGGCACATTGATTGATATACGTGCACCCGTTTGGCACGGTAATTGCTGTGGCCCCACCTGGGAAGGAGCTTGTATTTGCCAAGCCCCATTCCATATCTGGAATCACCTAAATCATAGCCTGTACTTTATTTTTCCCTTAGTCAGTTTTTTTTTTCTATGATGACAAATTGACAGATAAGAATATGGGATAGGAAAGTAACAAGAATGAGTTTGTGGGACAGATGCTCCAAGTAGGAAAACACGAACAAAGGGATGGAGAGGTGGTTCAGATTTTAAGAGCCTTGACTGTTCTAGAAGACCCAAGTTAGGTTCTCAGCATCCATGTCCCATGGGCTTGCAACCACCTATAGGTCCAGCTTGAGGGTATCCGATGCCCTCCTCTGGCCTCCATGGGCACTTACAGTCAGGTGCACACACACACACACACACACACACACACTCACGCACACACACACACACACACGAGAGAGAGAGAGAGAGAGAGAGACCATGTACATGTACAGAATTTACAATCAAACATTAAAAAGGAAAAGGAAAAACCAGAATTCTGAGACTGCCTCTAACTTTGCTACATCTGTGCCCCGTGCTGGTCTCCATCTAGAGAACAGAAAGGGAAAAGATGAGGCTAGTGGCATCCTTAGAGATCAGGCGAGGCTGGGGCTTTGTATATAAGCATAAGGACAGAGAGCCCTAGCCCCTGGTGGAGTTTTCAGTAGGAGAGTCAGATTCACTTTTTAGTAGCATTACTAGCTGCATGGGACCCTAGCATATGGCCATTGCCTTACCTAACCGAGAGACCCACAGGACCTGACCCAGGATGGCTTTGGTAAGAAGGCTGGTGTGGGTGGGACTGATAGGGAATTCATCAGCACATGAGCCTTGGATAACTCCATGACCAATCAACATGGACCATGTTCATGTCATACCAAGGCAGCTTGCGGAAAGATCCCCCCCACCCAGCCTTCCTGCTAAGACAGAATGGGGGGTGTCTCCAGCCGAGGTGGAGATTCAGGAGGGAGTAGGCTATGCGACAAGGTCATGAGTTTGATTCTAAAAATGGCATATCTGGAGTCCCCACTGGGCCTGTGCATAGAAATCTTTCAGGAGACCTAAGAGAATGAGGACAGAGCAGAGGGGGCCTTTGCTCCAGAGAACGCGCTCAGTGCCACCCAAAGCAGGAAGTGTGCAACTCCAGTCTGTTGATCCAGGCAGCCAGTGTGGCCGTCACTCGGGCATGTGGGGAAGAGGAAACCATGGCACGAAGAAAGACCAGAGAGGTTGGTACAGCTGGGGCCGCGCTTCATGCTCTCTCTCGTGCTGCCATGAGCGCTCGAAAGGAAAGATCAGGCTGGATTTCCTCTTTCCTTGGTCCACATTAAAACCAGCATGGGCCAATGGGAACCAAGATGTAATACTTCAAGCCCTGCTGTTGTTCCCGACAGGGACAGCCATTTCCCATGTTTCATATGTACTCCAGCATGTGCTGATTGAAAGGAACACAATTTTAGATGATAGTTTCAGTTGAATGTCACGTATTTGGGAACAGCAACAACAACAGAACCACTATCAGCTGTGGTCATAGGAAATGACCATAAAACAGGCCCATCCATGGTCATCTTCAAAAAGATCTATGACAGAGGAAGTAAGTATTTGGTATCATCCTTGGTATTGTTTCTTGACTCTTATAGGACTTGAGTCTCTCTAATGAAAATAGGTCAAGAAGGAAAGGGTCTATTGCTGACTGGTTTCACTGATGAAGCTACGCTGGCAGGCCAGTGAGCTGCAGAGAACTTCCTGTCTCTGCCTCCCTCGCTCTGGGATTACAAGCACAGTGTCTATTCTGGGAGTCAAACCCAGGTCCTCATCCTTGCATAGCAAGCTCTTTACAAACTCATATATCTCTCCAGCCCTGAAATTTCGGAAAGAAAGCTGTTTTAATAACTTTTTTCCCAGCTTTTATCGGTGACTCTGATCGCGCAGACTGGCCATCTGCAAGGTAGGATCTGATGACAATGAACTGGGTAGAACACCGCAGTCACTCAGCACATCAATTAGGGTCAGAGTGTATCAGTAAGCTCCTGAGGAACTTGCAGTGGCAGTCAGAGAATCTGGCTCACCCTTCCCACTCGTGAGTCTCAGGCTTCTCACCTGTAAACAGAAGTGACAATAACTTGAACTCCCTGGTTGTCATGACTGTAAACTGCATGTAAAAATGGCTTTGTTGTGTGAAGTGGGTTGGGCATGGATTGCTGGTACTGAAAGACCTCCTATTCAGCTCTTTCCACAGTACCGGAGGCCTCTTGGAGAACTGGTGATGTTCTCACAGGTTCTGTCTTTGAAACTTTCTTTGGGCCACATGGTTTTCACTTATCCTAACACCAAGAAGATTATACGATTGACTGATAGAATACCAGCAACCTAGAGAGCTACTGCAGCAGGCCCAGGGCTACGCTTTCCGTTTTTATTAAAATTCTTATTAACTTGTAGCCCAAGAGCTTTTAAGCCAAGCCTAATCTCCTTTAGGGCCCCTAAATTTGATCAGAGCAATTTGTGCGCAGGATTCTGGTCCCCCTCTGTGTGGATACTGCAAAAGTAGCAGCCAGATGATGCTATTCTGAAGTTACCTCTGGCCCTCAGCCCCTCTGGTGCGGTATCCCTTCAGCATACTGTTTCCATCCTGTCTGCAGAGACAGCTGAGTTCCACAATTATACCTCCATTCCCTAGGTCGAAAATGAAACTCGAACTTTCTGGAAATATTAAGTACCAAGCTTTTTTCCCTCAAGGATGGTGAGCTTATTGGCTCCTATTCTTGGATAAAGAATTCTATTGGTTAAACCGTACCCTTGTAAGGTGAGGGCAACAGAGGCAAGAGAGGGAAAGGGGCCTGAAACACGGGGTGTTGTTCCGAGCTAGCCAGGGGGCGGTTATGTCAAGACGCTATGCTGCTGTTTCCCCAAGGCAAATGAAGAGGTGGCTTTCTTCTGTGGCTGGGACTTTGTCTGTAGACTGGGATCTTGCATGTTCTTCCCCAGTTGCTTTGGTTCTTCAAATGGTGCCTTCCCAGGGCCTCACGGAAATGACTCACACACATCATTCCATTAATAGGTGGTCTCAAGCTGAATGTCATCAGGATCCTGCTAAAGTCTGGAGCTCCTGGAAAGAGCAAGTGTCCTTGCAGCTTGCTGAGTAGAAACCATTTCTTTCCTGACATAAAACACACACAGAACCTCTGTGATGTCTAGTCCTGCTCCTGTGGAGGTCAGGAACACGCAGGGTTGACACTGAGGAGGGTGGTGGCCCTGTTCTTAGGAACTGACCTTGCATGTCTAGCATGATGGACATATCTGATGGCCCTACATTAATTACTAACCTAGATCTTAAGGCCACTCCTAAGTAGAAACTGAAATATGATCTCAGTGTGCCATAGTCTCTCTATAACTTGCCTTCTTTGCGTTATAGAGATGTCCAGACAGCACCACATTCTTGGCAATTTCTTCACATCTGAGGGGCATCATCTTGGCCTCTTCCTATGTATGCACTCTGCAGAGTCATGGAGCCATTCCCAGCACAGGAGTGAGCCAACTAGGTGTGTGTGGTGAACGATTAGAGAAAGGGCATATTTCACCAAATCACCACAATGGCTGTGGCGTTTGGTGGCTGGTAGCTTCTCTCATAGTATCTCATTGCCACAGCACCACAAAGGAGACGCCGCCATCACTCCAACTTATTGAGGAGGAAACCTATGTTCAAGACCACCCAAGCAGCCCATGTTAGACCTTGAATTTGAATATGGACCCTCTAACTCCTAGCGCATGTTCCTTCAACCGTCCTGCCTACCTTCCTGGATATTAGAGTCTTTCTAGAGATGCAGGGCTTAAGCACATGATGGATGGCATGTGTGCACACACACACACACACACACATTTGTAATTAAATGTCAAATGTGTGCAGATTTTAGAAGAGGCCACAATTATGATAATCAAACAAGGTCAAAGGGGTGGTGCTTGATGGGTTTGGTCATTGTAAGAGAAATTATAGACCCATAGCTAGAGGGCAATGGAGAGAAAGACCCAGCAGACTCCAGTCAAGAGACAAAGTCATAATGGAGCAGAAGGCTGAATGTCAGGAAGCAGGACAGAGAAAACAGGAAAGAGAGGATCTAGGTAAAGATATGAACTTTAATTCAATTTTCCCCTTAATGCAACCTTGTAGATGAGGTCCTTTAGTAGGATACCCACCCCCTCCCGACAGATTGAAATTATGAAAACTCTGCCTCCTTTTATCTTCATCAGAGGGATAAATGAATGGAATTATTAGGGTTTAGCTATCTCCAGATATACTGGAAACCTCAAAAGCTAGTCACTTAACCAAAACAGAAGTTGACTGATAATGACCATAAAGTCTGAACTGCTCTGATAGCCACGCGTCGTGGGCGGGATGTGGTTCCAGGTTCCTTCTTTCATTCATGAGCTTCACCATCATCTGCATATGCAAGATGGTTCATGTTCCAGGCACTAGACTAAAGGAAGAGGAAAGTAAAGGGACAGGTAAGCAGCATCCCACTAGGGGATTTCCCAGGGTGGAGCGCCTTCAGTGGCAAAATCAGGAAAGCCCCTGACAAACTAGAGGAGTTGGGAATCAGTTTCACTTGAGTGCTAGGCCCTGAAATGTGCATACCTTATTCATTGCTACATCCTGTTGGCTACAACTTGCTCACAGGGTCATAACCAGCTGCAAGGGAGGCTGGAAAATATAAATATATATAATATAGTTAATATGATATATCATTTTGGTGGGTGCTCAGCTAAAGTCTTTCTTCCTTTGGAATAAGGAGGCAATGCATATTTGACTGTAACTGCCTCTAATAATATTCAAATCTTCTTTGGTGAAAGAGAACATTGTTTACAAAAATTTACTGCTTTTTTATCAGTCACAGAAGCAAATACTATCCCAAAACATCAGGCTATGTGATCTGTGTATCTCCTACTCTACTGACTACAGGGTCTCTCTTTTCTCAGTTCCCGAGGCACATCTGAGAGCAGTGTTTGATGCAGATAGCCTTGAACACTGCTAGTTTCTTTTTCCAAAGTTTCAAATAGCACAGGCATGTCTTACAACACCTCCACTGTTGGTTGTGACACACTGTCATGGCCAGACATGGGAATACAGATATGTCCTAGCAAACTGCCAGATGCCTTTGAGTTCAAGAGCTATGAAGCTTCATCTAGCGGCTGGAGGGTCTCCCTTCTGAACTACCAAATAAGGTAGAGGGAAATCTCTGGATCTGGGATTCTGTATTTAAATATTATCAGAGGTATGTGGGCGCTAGAAAACTTGAGGATCTGGGCCAATCTTATCTTCCTTTACCTAGCTAATGAGAATTCCAGAAACCACTTAGAGGGGAAAAATCTGCTTTGAATCCTGGTCCACAGAGAGGTAATGTCAACAGTCCAGCTGCCATATCAGAAGAGATGAACTAGTGGATACTAGGGGGGAGGGTCATGAGGGCATCCCACTCTGTGTTGCAGACATGCCATCCATGCTGTGGTCCATGCTGGGGTGGTTCTCCATACTAAACCCCAAACCAGATGGACTATGTCTAACTTGTTGGTGTTCTAGTTTCAGGGCAAAAATCGCATCAGGGCAGGATGAGACCCAGGAGGAGAAAAGACTATAGACAATGTTTGGAAACTCATTCTTCGTTAGGAGAAAACCTGAGGTGTGGTTCCCTCATGCCCATGTAAATCTTGAGTTTTTCTTGAATCAACTAGACACTTGCCATGTGTTTCCCATCACATTCTGGGCTATTTTCTTGTATACCCTGGAGCGTCCAGCTTTCAGAAAATAAACATTCCAGAGGCATTAGTCTGCACATGTGAATTTCAGAGCTCTGAGGAGGGAAAAGATGAAGATGAGATGCACCCATATAGACAGCGGCTTTACATGCCTGGAAGGATTTATCACGTCATGAAGGCTTTCTGTCAGCACCCACCACTAAGACACTCACAAAATCCTGGCAACTCTTGTGGCTAGGCAGTGGTTGAGAGGTATTAAGGACAATGTATTTGCACTGATTAATAAGTAAAGGGCTCTACTATAATTTACACAGCCATCGGGATAACATTTTCAATGGTTACTCAATGATATCATACAGTGTTAAGTGGAAAAAAAATCAAGATCTAAAACTGCAGGGTTAGAATAATGCCAGTTTTACCAGTTTCTGGATAAAGAAAAAAAGGCTAGAAGGAAATCTTCTAAAATGGTAGCAGAGGGCCTTGAGAGATGATGGCTCATCAGTTAAGAGCAGATACTACTCTCTATGAAAACTCACATTTGGTTCCCAGCACCTACATCAGGCAGTTCACAACCACCTGTATCTCTTGCTATAGAGGATCCAGTGCCCTCTTCTGGCCTTCATGAATGCTGCACTCACATGTGCACATACTCAGACATAGACATATACTTGTATGTACTCAACATTTAAAATAAAATGAACCTTTTTCAAAAAATAAAAAATAAAATGTCAGCAGAGTCCCATAGCAAGTGTGTGCAGTGTCTGGGCCCTGCCCTTTTGCTTGATTGCCCCATAAATGACAACAGCTCATGGAAGGACTGACCAGATCTTTCCGAGTGTTGTCCTGGGCTGCTTGGACTATGTTAGAAACAGATGACTCTGGGAAGAGTCATGTTTAGAGGCCTTCAGATTTGTGATGTCTTTCCATTTTCATCCTTATTATCTCAGGGCTCTGGAGAGATCGGAATTCCTTTTTGGTAGAATAGCTCAAGAGGGGTGGAAGTCCATATAATCGTTTCTTGGTATCTGAGTCATTCTGAGCAAGAACACAAATCCCTTCAAACTCAAGTCCTTCATGTAAAACAGTACCGTTTGTAGATAATCTACACACACGCTCCCATGTGCTTTAAATCACCTCTCAATCACTTCTAATACCCAGTGTAATATAAACACTGTGCAAATCGTTCTACTGTGTTGTGTAGGGAATAATGACCCAAGAGTAAGTCTGCACGTGTCCTAAGCCAAGTCATCCATCTACGGCCTTTCTGTAGTTTCCATCCAGGCTTGGTTGGATTGAAGAATGCAGAGCCTAAGGACACAGAGAACACCTCCTGCCCCTCTGAGGTGTCATCTACAGTCTGGAGATGGCTGTTGTTATCCCCACTGCCCCCTTTCCCTGACTGATGCAGAGGCTGAAGAAAACCTTTCCTGAGAGTGGGGTAGGGGCTGACTAATAGGTAATAGGCCAGGGGCCTGAGTTCTATTTGCACAGATACATTCCAGGGGAGGTGATGACTCCGGCTGTGAAGGCCCTGGGAAGGCTCCTGACCCCACCATGTGGGCATCCATGAAGGTGGGGCTTGGGCCAAAGAAATGGTGTTTTCCTCCTGGGAGGTTATTACTAAGTGCTGGGCCTCACTCTCCATTGCACTAACACCAACCCCCATGGAGCATACAGGATTTCGGCGGGGGCAGGGAGTGGAGGGTGCCTAATATCCTCTTTGAAGAACCCCTGGAATTTCTTGAATGAGCTAAATAAATGAGTAACCATTTGGATATTGCAAGATGAAAGTAAATGAGCTACCCTGAGACCATAATGAATGCAAATGAATTCTGTACCTTTCCACAGGTTAGGGGAGTCTAGAGCAACTGCAGGTGGCAAGGGTTGTCAGAACATGAGAAGGAATCAGAATCAATGGGAATCAGGAAGAAGAAAGGGAAGGGAAACGGAAAGCGGTCCTTAGAGTAGCTATTAAGAGTGGCTTCCCTTTCATTGCTGCCTTCCTGGGCTTGTAATCATGTCTGCCACTGGCCTCCCAGGAGCCTCCTCTTCAGGGTCCACAGCTCCAAAGGGCTGGGCCAAGAGGGGTGGATCACCCATATAGTACTCTGCAGGCTGATTATCACCCAGTGTCCTTTACCAATGGTCAGAGGGAGATGCAAGAAGGTAACAGGCCACTTACTGTGCCTGAGCCCAGCTTTGCCCTCATCTCTCTCCCTTGCTTACCTTAGGTTCTCATTCTAGAAGTGTCTCCATATCTGTGCCCAATCACAGATTTCCCCCTGCTTGCAAGTGGCCATTCGATGGGCAGGAGCACCCACTCTCCTGCTGCCTCTTTACCCATGCAGGCAGGTGCCTGGAGTAAAAGCTAATGGAGCTGCACCTGAGCTTGTCTGTCCCCCAGCACCCCCCCCATCTTCTCCATGCCACCCAGCCCCTGTGCTGTCTCAGTTTGACCGCCTTTCCCGTCAGACCTCCTACAAGCTCCCTGTTCATAGTCTACCACTGCTGGATATTACCCAGTCTTTACCCTGGAGAGCCTGCTGCATGGAATCCCTGCTCACATTTGTACTGATGGGGCTAGAGGGACAGCGCAGTGGCTAAGAGGACCTGGGTCTGATTCCCAGAACCCATGTCAGGTGGCTCACAACTACATGTAACTCCAGCTCCTCGGTATCCTCTCTTCTGGCTGCTTTGAACATCAGGTACACACATGAGACAGCTATACATATAGGTAAATGCTCATACACATAATGAATAAAAATAAATCATAAAAATCTTAAAAGAAAAAACATTGCTGTTTTCTGAATAGGCACAAATCTGTCTTCCATCCTCCAGTATTAAGTGAGCATGTAGTACATGCTGGCCGCAGTATCAGGGATTCTATATCTGCCTGCTGATAAAACATACACAACGGTAACTGTATTAGTGTCCTAACTGCTGCAGAGGGGTCTTCAAGAATGCTGGCTGGCTGAAGTAGCTATGATAAACAACTGGATAACCCCTGGGCTCAGGGGGAGCAAACATCCACACTAGGACCTGACCTCTTCCTGTGAACTGGGACAGATAGCTTCTCCCCAGCTCGGTTCTTGCAGAGCCCCTTCCTCCCCAGAGGATCTAAGTTCCCATGGTACTACAGTGGGAAGCTGGACTGATGGACTTACATGCTGGCCCTGCCCGAAGCCTGACCATACACAGTGGCTTGAGAACAGCCTTTAGAATGAGTTCAAGGGCACTGAATATAAAACACGTTTTTCTTTTTTCAGACTGTGCTCTGGAAACATGATTGGCTTTCATAATCTTGCACTTCCAGGGGAAAACTTCCAGAGGGCAGGGGGGGCAAGCGCGTTTTGTTCCAGCCGTTCCCTCCTGCACTCTAGCCTAGACCTCCAATTCAGTCCACAGCCAAACATAACCTTGAACTCCTTCCTCCTCTACTCAAGTGCCAGGATTACAGGTGTGAACACCTTGCTCAGTCTTATGAGTTCAGGGATCAAACCCAGGGCTTCTTGAATGCTAGGCAGCCCTTTACCTGGTGAGCCACACTCCCACCCCTGCCACATGTTTTCCTTCCGCCCCCTAGCCCCTCCAAACTCCCATTCAAGGTTTCAATTATACAAGCTGAAGTCTTGTACGTCAATGGCAGTGTGGCTAGTACGTTATTTTTCTAAGTAACATATAATTAACATAATGCATTATGTAGTAACGTAATTCGAGTCTGTTACTAATGTATGTTGTCATCAGAGTCGTCCGATAGACAAATGTCTTAACCATGAACAACAAACAAACAAGCAAACAAAAATCCTCTCCCTAGCTAATACAGAGCAATCTCAGGGAAGTTCAAAGGCAAACCACAAGAGAAGCATTAGTCACTGAAATGTTTGCACTGCATAAACCCAGAGTTGTGACACACACTTATAATTCCAGCACTCAGGAATTTGGGGGCAGGAGGATTTAGAGTTCAAGGTCATCTTCCCTGTACACAGAAGGTTCAAGGCCAGGCTGAGCTGCGTGAGAACCTGTTTCTACAAAAAAGAAAAGGAGGAAAGGTTAAGGAAGGGAGCAGTCAGGGTACCCTGAAGTCATAGACTTTGAGTCAAGTCTATGCATGGACATATACCTTAAATGTTGGGTTTTGACTAGGTTCAGGTTACACCCCTACAAGTCCTCACTTTCCACTAGTACACGGGAGATGGTCCTGCCCACCCAGGTCAGTGTCTCTTCTTCCTCAGTGTGGTTCAAGCTGGTGGAGTTTCTGAACTAAGGTTTCCATCCTGAGGTTCAATTAGTGTTTGAAAACTAAAGCTAAGGACGATATCTTTAGTTTGACGTTTGATGGGAGTGGGGTAGTACCTCTTTAACGAAAGAAAAAGGTGGGGAAGGGAGCAGTTAGGATAGTGTCCCCAGGCCAGGAAAGTACCAGCCATTTTCAGATGAATTATACCCTCCTCCTCCATGGGAAAAAAAATCATAGTCAGACTTAACTGTCCCTTTGGCACTTTTGTCAAATGAGTTTTAGTAGCAGGAGCTGCTAAAAATATAAGCCAATTTCTTTCTTCATTTAAATCAAGTGCTTAAAAAAAGCAGAAAGCCTGGAAGTGGTGCAGCAGCAGCCTTGCAGCGGGGCTGCCTTCATGTGGCCTGGCAGTGTTTGCCCGGTCCCCAAATGGTCCTTAGCAGCAGCCCAGGGTCTTAAAACTGTCAGAGAGAGGCAGCAGCAGGCCTAGAGACTGTCTTCTGGAGAGCAGGGGATTGCTTCACCCATCAGGCCCTGGGACCCAAGTTCAAAAGCTGCCCTTGAGTCCATAGTAACCAGGTTAGAGGTGTTCCTCTACTCAGACATAAGGTTTGGATGCATCAGCCTACACCTAGCCTGGGACAGGATTTGTGCAGGTGAATGAGACATGCCCCCCTCCTCTCTGCCTAAATTCATGCCATCACATCCAGCAATCTATTCCCACTTGTTATGTTTAGAAAATAATCTGACCACTTGGTCCTGCCTCCAAGGTGAGAGCAAGTAAGAGGTTCCAGAATTGCCTGCCTTTTAACAGAGCACTCTTAAGAATGCACAAGTCAGCCGGGCGGTGGTGATGCACACCTTTAATCCCAGCACTTAGGAGGCAGAGGCAGGTGGAACTCTGAGTTTGAGGCCAACCTAGTCTACAAGACATAGTTCTAGGACAGGCTCCAAAGCTACAGTGAGAACCTGTCTCAGAAAAACCAAAAAACCAAAACAAAAAAATTACAAAAGTCAGAATGGAGAGATGGCTCAGAAGTTAAGAGCATGTGCTACTCTTTCAGAGGACCTGAAAACATCCAGGTTGACTCAGAACTACCTGCAACTTCAGCTCCAGATAGATCTGGTGCCTCTGGTCTCCGTAGGTTCCTGAATATTCTCTTCTCTTCTCTCTCTCTCTCTCTCTCTCTCTCTCTCTCACACACACACACACACACACACACACACACGTGTACACCACAATCACACAAATATTTTCAAATTTTCAAAAATTAATAGTTCTTAAAAGAATCCAAAAGACTTTGAGACCCAGAGTGTTATATCCATAATGATAAATTTTCAGAACCGCAATAGAGTGAGGAAATCCCTCCCATTGTCTTGTTTGTTTTGCCCAAGAATCAACAGGTTATGTTTAAATTACATTTCTCAAAGCTAATCATTAATTCCAAAATCTAAATATGAACACACTCTCAGAAACTAGTTAATCCATTTCTCATATTTTTACACAATAGAAAATTCTGGACATTCATGCTGTGGAGTGCTATCTATTGCCCTTCCCTTTTACTAATCCTGGTCCCTGAGAGCAGCCCATACCTCTGCCCGAACAGAGTCTTAAAACAGGGCGGCAACCTGCTGCTTGGTGCCCACAGATCAGGCTGGGGCTCCACTGTCTTGCCTCTTATTCCTTGCCTTGTGCTTCCTAAATGAGGCCACCTTGAATCAAAGCCCCCGTGGAACGTCGCTGATTCCGACACACGTCCTGAATGAGACTGTGAGAGAGTTACTGTGGTTCAGCCTCAGTCTCTAATAATCAACAACACAGTTATCAATGTCACAGTGACTTCTACAGTATAGCTACACCTTACACTGGTCCCTCTGCCAGTCACATCCACCCTGTATCTAAGCATGCATGGTATGGATATATAGAGCCAGCTGAGATATGTTTCATAGTGTGGACTGTGACAAGCCATCCCCATAACACTCTTCCAGTTCCGCCTGGTAAGTGTGGAACACGTAACAACATGTGCCTGTTGCCTTGTCACCAGAGAGAGATCACTGTTTCAAAATAGATTGACCTCTGAACTTTCCTAAGTATCAGGCTCTAATCACCCAAGCTAATTAATTCTCAGGTATCAGCACTAATAAGATCCCGAAGTTCCTGGCCACATAGCATTCCTTTAGCCTATGTGGACTGTCTTTAGGATGTTTTACACCTCGTCTCTGAGGTCACTACTATGACATTTTCCATGGACATAACATTATTTTTCCTTTCATTAGCTGCTATGCTCTCCCTTAGCAGTTATAACTTACTTGTAATCCCTTTTGCATAAGAAAATGTATTACTTGGGATCTGGAGAGAGACCTGAGTCAGCCGTTAAGAGAGTGTACTGCTCTTCTCGAGGACCCCAGCTTGATTCCCAGCACCCATGTCATGCAGCTCACCATTGACTGTATCTCTAGCTCCAGAGAGCTGTGATTTTTCTGGTCTTTATAGGCAACTACACACCCAACATACATATATACACATAATTAAAAATAAGAATAAAATAAAATCTTCTTTTACGAAAGAAAGGAAGAAAGAAAGAAAGAAAGCATTTACAGAATGACATAGTCTCGGTTTCTAGAGAAAGCTTGCTAACTATGCCTTCTTCTGGGGTGTTTGTTGGAAAACTTTACTCAGTTCCATCACATAATCTTCACAGACACAATGCGTCGATGGAGGTACTCCTATGTGTCCCATTGCACAGATGGGGAAACAGGGCGACACCACATGATGTAATTTGCCAGAGTTCGTGGAACTATTGAATGGCAGGGTTGGACTCAGTCTCGCTCGTCTGGTCTAATGACTGCAGCATATGCTTACTAACACGCTGAGTGTTTTAACATGGATTTTATTATTGAATGTAACACCCTGGTTGCTGGCACGGTGGGATTCTTTTTACAAGGGAAGATGTCTGTAAAACGAGCCAGTTGGCCTCTGTCAGCAAAGCTGTATTTAGAGTTCACAGAGATAGTTGTGTCTCCTCATTTGAACCCCCAAAAGATATCCAAGAACAAAGTTTGTCTTGACTTCATAGATGAGGATTGTTTCCACACCAGGACCAGGGGAAAATGTTGGCTGAATTAACTCCCCAAAGCCTCCTTGAGAGAACAGTATCTCCCATCCTCATTCTGCCAAACTACAATGCTCCTTCTGGCTGTCGTTTCTTTCTTGGATGTGCTTGGAGCTGATCTGTCGAGTGCCCATTGACCCAGGCACTGGACATGTCTGCATGGTAGAGACAGTCTCTTATGACTTACTTAGCAGACCCTGTGATTCCTTATCTGTGAGCCAAACTCTGTTTTCCCAATAAATTCAAAGGTCAGAAAACCTTGTCATAAACTTCATTATTTCTCACAAATAACCTTATTAATATGCTGCCCCCTGCCTTAGTGCAATTTAATAAGTACTCAGGATTTTGACCTAAAGAGACAGTCCTATTTTAGGCAAATGCACTCTTTTGGGCAAAGTTGTCACATTAACTTATTTTTTTTGACCTGTCAGTATCTACTCTTTTTGTTTATTTACTTATTTATTTACTTACTACTATGAATTAGACTTTCTTATTTCTGGGAAAGATAAAAGATGGCTTATGTGTGCTTATATCCCATCTCTATTAGACCATGACAATGAATTTTGAAAAAAAAATAAAAATTTCAACAATATATCCACCTCACCTATTCACCTGTACAATGCACACATGCATGTTCATTCTTTGAATATATTTGTTGAGCTTCCATCCCATTTCAAGAACAGCGTGCTCTGAGCCCCCTGAAGCTATAGCCGGTGTTCAGGAAGCTTTCCATCTAAGGCCAGAATGATGGAGTATCATGGTTAGTTTCTGTCGACTCAACACAAATCTAGACATACCTGAGAAGAGGATATGCCTCTACCAGACTGGCCTGGCAGCATGTCTGTCTAGCATTTTCTTGATTGCTGATTAACGTGGGAGGGCCTGGCCCACTGTGGGCCATACCATCCCTAAGCAGGTAGGCCTAGGCTGTACAGGAAGAGATGCTGAACAAGTCAAAAAGCAGCTTTCCTCCATGGCTGCCCTCTGCTCTGCTCGAGTTCCTGCCCTAACTTCCCTTGATGCTAGATGGTAATACAGAAAGGAAGCTGCGATGGCCGTGCCCTCCCCAAGTTACTTTTGGCCACAGTATTTCTCGCCGGCAACAAAAGCAACCTAGGAGAGCAAAGGGCACTCAATGAATAAAGGTTGACTTTTGGCTCTTTCTTTGTCACGGAGACTCACAAAAGAGTGCAAGGCTGGTGGAGAATTTGGCATTCCAACCATTTCCCACGTGAGGCTGCTTTGGATATAGGACATGGCCCTTGCTGGATGGGTCACAATCACCCCAGAAATGGAAATCTTCATGCCTGGCCAGAGCCTAGAGGTTTAGTTTGTTTGGGCTATGTCCTCAGCATTTCTAAAGGTGCTTGTTGATCACAGGCTTGGGGGAGGGTGTTAAAGATAACAACAGAACTGGAAGCCAGATGTGCCTGGGAGGATGATGTTGAACCCTGAGTGCTGGTATGTATAGACCTGGAGGTAAAGACCCACCCCAGTGCTGATTCAGTAACCAGTCTGGTAGGGGGAGCTGTGCCTTCTTCCGGGGTGGATCTCCCAAATCCCCAGTTGCAAAGCAATTCTGTAATTCTACCCGCCTGTCACATGAGAGCACTGGGTCTTGATGGACCAGCTTGCCTTGAATTTGAGCTCCAGCAGGGAATGCTTCTCCTGAACTCCAATGGCAGAGTGCTAACCCTGTCCCTAGCTGGGTGTTCCTAGCTGGGAGGATGCGGACACAGGGGTCAGGGACTAGTGGACCTATGCTTACATAGCTGAAGTTCAGAGACCCACAGTCACCCTCAGTGTCCCCAAGATCAGGGAGGGTTCTGACTCTTCGGGCTGAAAGGAGGATGTTGACTGACTGGGAGATTGGCCGAGCTGCTTTTTCGAGATCATATTCTTGCAATTCCAGTTATGAAAATCAATATGAAAACGATACTCCAGTTTCTTCTTCCTCCTGAGTAAAGTAGGACTTGAGATTCTGAGACTATTTTCAGCCCCGGATGTGGCGACTCTACCAGTCCCCAGAGCATTTAGAGAGCAGTTGAAACACACTGGGAATGACTCCACGTGCCTCCTGTGATCTGATTTCACCTAGACAGTAAAACAACATGATCAATTCTATTGTTATCGCCTCTACTTTGAGAGGTGAAGAAACCGAGTAAGAAAGAGGGTAAAGGACCCACCCGACTCACCCAGACAGTGGGTGGCAGACTTCTGTTTTTACCTAGGCCACCTATTGACTGCTGGGACTTACACCCACAATTCTGTTTGCTCCTGCTCACTTCTCTGGGTACCCAAGCTCTCAGTTTCTCCAGCACTCAAATATAATTTGTGCTAAATACTGTCTGATTGCTGTGAACTCTAAAATACAGTGCTTCTATGGACATCAAGACCCATTTACTGGTCTATATTTCTTTTATTCAGCAAGCTGCAGTCTTGGGATCTGGCTGCCTAGATTCCTAGCATAAATTGACAACTTACTAACTAGGTGATTTTAGTCAGGTCCCCTAAGCCCTGTGCCTTCACTCTCTGGCCTCCTTTATTCAAATGTGACTGATAATAGCATGGATCTTGTAGAGCTCTTCTGAGGATAAAGTGACATGATACATATTGCATAAAAGCGGCATACTGCCCCAACTTGGTGCCTGTCAAACAGTAGGCCCCTCCATCAGTGTTTATGTTGGTATCGCCAGGCCCCACACTGGTTGCTAGGGATGCTAATATGAGTAAGATATAGGCCTTGGCGTCATAGAGCTTATAACTTAGGCAGGGTGGAGAGGTGGCTACAAGTCATTAAATTGAATCTGAACCCACAGAAGTGTGTTCCAAGCCTTTGGGCCATAGAGAGGAGGGAGTGGTTCTTCAAGGGGCAGGAGGTGAAGTTAAGTGAGTTGCCAGTCCCTCAGGCACCCTTACAGGGCAGCATCTAGACCACTCTGGGTGCAATGAGTTAGGAGTAGAAGGCTAGTTATCTTCATGGAAACCCCACCTTCGGTAAAGCTGCAAAACACCAACATGAAGAACAGCTGCCCTCATCCCAAGCAGCCAAGGAGGCCACAGTTGGGTCTAAAAAGCGGTGGAGAGGCAGCATGGAGGCAGAAAGAGGTTGCCATAGAGGGGGAGGGGTTGGCTGGAAGGACTGCACATACATACCAATGACCTGGGTGCTGGAGGGCAGAAGGCGGGTCCCTGACATTGCCAATTAACCTTGCCAACAAGTAGAAGGAGCCAGGCCTGGCTGCAGTCCTAGGCCCTGTAGCCAGTAACAGGTAATGGTGATGCTTGGTGGAGGTGAGGCGCACCCTGCCAGTGGGGCAGCCACAATACTGGCTGATGCCATCTTCTGTAGAATACCAGAGCTGGGATGGAGAGGGAGGGGGAAGGGATGGGCTTGGGATTAGACACCCATAATCTCCTGCAAGGATTCTTGAGTGACATCCTCCTTCCTTCAGGTCAGAACTTGGGAACCTACATGTTAGCGAGCTTCCCTGTGGCCTCAGTACCTGAGGTGAATGACTGCCTGTTGTAAGGCTGTGGTAGAGGGAAACTTGCTCTAAAAAAAGAGAGACGTGGGAGCTGGGTGTGTGGCTCAGCTGGTAGCTTGCCTGGCATGCCCAAAGCCCTAGGTTGGATGCTCAGTTCTGCATAAACCAGACATGATGGTACACATATGTAATCTCATCACTGTGGAGATGGGAAAAGAGGATCGGGAGCCCAAGGTCATGATCAGCTCTATAATGAGCTCAGGACAGCCTGGGCTGCAATGGGCTCCTGCTTCATAAAGGAAGAAAACAGAAAGGGAGGGAGGAAAGAAGGGGAAATGATTTGGGTGTATGGAGAGTTGGGCCCTTAGTAACCAAGTTGGAGCCTCCAGACTGTCAGTTTTGACAGTTTAGGGGAAATTTGTGTCATTGTCCTCAAAGTTTCTTGTAAGCCTCATTCACTTGCTGCCCCAACCCCCACCATCTCTTTCTCACTTTGAAAGCCATGGCTAACAGATGAAGATTCAGCTTAAAGAGAATTTGTACAATTTTTACAGGAAAGCGTGTGCCCTAATTTGGCCTCTCCTCTTCACCCACTTCGTGCCACACAAGCCTTGTTCCCATCAGCCCTCCCCCACCAGTGCAATGTTGAATCAAGGTTCCAGCCATCTGTTTTCTCAAAGCCCTCCTGACACGAGGGGGAGGGTCCTTCAGTGACAGAGTTCTGTCTTCCTTCTTCCTTTCCGCCCTGGTCCTTCGTAGTCTGTTCATACTGAAGGGAACCGTCAGCGAGCTTGGATCCGCAGTATTCATCTATCTCTGGGTGGAAAAAACAAAAATAAAAAGGTGGCTTTCGAAGCACATGCTAGGACCTGCGAGGAAACCTTATAAATTCCCCGAAGCACCCTCGGGTGACAGGGCGGTAGAGCTGGGTGTGCTGGCTTGCAGTGTCTTTTGTCAGCCTGTTTCAAACTTCTAGTTTCCCAATGACAAGCTAGGAAGCAAGGTTTGAGACTTCAGTGGCCCACTAGGGGACCCGCATATGTGACGCCCAATGGAACCCCATATGTGACGCCCATGGAACCTGCATATGTGATGCCCATGGAATCCACATATGTGATGCCCATGGAACGCCATATGTGATACCCATGGAACCTTCATATGTGACGCCCATGGAACCTGCATATGTGACACCCATGGAACCTGCATATGTGATGCCCATGGAACCCCATATGTGATACCCATGGAACCTGCATATGTGACGCCCATGGAACCCCACCCTCCCACCCCTTCACATTTCTCATTGGACAGTGGGTCTGAAGAACTTCATGAAAGAGATTAAATTGTTTAAAAAAGGAAGGGGTAGAGTTGGTAATCCCAGAAGCAGCAAGGCATCCATTAAAGACTTTTAAGGGTCCTATGGCCTGATATTAATGCAGAGCACTTAGATGGGGCAAAGAGACTGGCTACAGATTCCAACCATGTGTAGACTGTGTGTGTGTGTGTGTGTCTGTCTGTCTGTCTGTTTGTCTGTCTATCCGGCATTAGTCCTTGGCTGGTATTTTCAGGGTGCCCCTTAACAGAACTCAACTGCTCACCCAGCTGAGAGGCAAGGCAAGAGAGGAAGGCGCTTGCGCAGGGCTCCCTGGACAACACAGACAAGTTTAAAGGGCAACAGCCACAGTCGAGACGCTGTGGAAATTTCTCTAGGGAAATCTCACAAGCCTGTAAGAAACTTGACCTCATTTGCATTTCCTGATTGAATCTGGGAGAGATTTTAGTTCTCTCTTTTCCTTTTACAAAGACAGGCCCTGGGATGAAGAAAGCCAGCATTACCTGGTGTTTGCCAGAGAAATGTGGTTTTACTAGCCGTCCAATGGGGCTCTCCAGATGTTCCCAGGCCTCAGCTAACAGCACCGTGGATGTGTCTGTATTGTGTGACTTAACAATAAACCTCTTCCTGCTCTCCTGCTTATACATCAGAGTTTGAAAAAATAATGTCAGACAGCATCAGAACTTAGTCCTGAAGGATTTTGTTGGTTAGCAAACTCTAACTCCTCCTTATGGTGGAGGTAGAATTGCTGTCAGGGGAAAGTGTCCCAGGGATCTTGTAAATCAAAGATGAGACTGTTGCTCCCTCTACTACAGAATCTTCTTTTGAATACTTTGCCAGAAAGGAAAGAAGAATTTAGATATAGAAAGTCAGAGAATGAGACCACGTTACTCAAGATCTTAGGAGTCATCGGGACTGGAGAACTCTTCTCTTCAGTGTCCCATAGCCTCTGTAGAAGGCACCCGATGGTGGAGCAGGTGTTCTTCAGCCCACCTGGTGACCTTCCTTGGGCAGGTTTGCAAAAGTCCTTAAATACAGTTCTGTCTGCCTGGCCCAGACTGGGTGGAACATCTTGCCGGGTCAGGGACTTCTGGCCGGGCCTATGCACATAGACAGGCTCTGAGACGCACACCTAATCTTAGGAAAGCGGAACCAAGAGCCAAGAAAAATCGCCTCAATTTGTTTTCCTAATGATGATGTGGAATTTTTTTTTTTATACAAAAGCATCAAACTGCTGTTCAGTGTGCTGAATACTTCTCTGGGCACTAAGGTCTGTTCCTGCTTAGCAGATATGCCCCTTTCTTGTCAGGATCTCTAGAAGTTAGGGGGCGGGTGTTTGAGGCAAGGTCTTTATATAAACCAGGCTAGCCTTGGGTGTATAGAACATGTGGCTTTGAATTTCTGATCCTCCTGCCTCCACCTCCCAAGGCCTGGGATTGCAGGTATGTACCACCACACAGTTTTATGAGATGTTGGGTTGAAGAAGCCCAAGGCTTCTTGCATCCGATGTAAGCATTCTATCAATTCCATCACCAAGAGTGGTGTTTTGAGAGGCCAGGGTCCCAAATGAATGGCATTCCACCATACTTCTAAATGGCAGTGTTGTAGTTTGAATGGCCATGTCCCCATGGGTTCATGTGTTTGGAGAGGTTCCAGAACCTTTAGAGGATAAAGCCTCCTTGTAGGAAATGTGTCACCAGGGGTTAATAGCCCTGCCATACTTCCTGTTTCTGCTCTGTTTCTGTTGTGTGGAGTGAGTTCCACGCTCCTGCAATTCTTCCTTGCCTTGTCTGCCGCCATGGAACTGTAAACTAAGCCCTTTCTTCCTTAAGTTGCTTCTGGTGGTAGCATTTGATCACGGCAACAAAAAAGGAGAGAATGCAGGCAACTTGGGGCTCAGACCCTGCTCAGGTTTCCTTTGGGGCTTTCTACTTTGCGGTGCAATCTTGAAGGACATACTCTGTCTCCGGGGCCTTCTGTAGCATCCTCAGTTATATGTGGCTCAGCTTCCTGTTGAAGAGAGAGAACGGGAGGAGCAGAGAAGGTAGTGCTTGGAGAGAATGATGACTGTTGTCTTCCCACACTTTTCCTCTGGTGTGGGACATTTCCTTAAAAATGGAAACTTGAGGATGGCTTTATTTTCAGTATCTCGCGGGAAACTCCCTGGTTTCAGAACTTCCCTTTCACTAGATCCTTCTCCTCTCTCACTGGGCCCTATTCCTAATCTCCTTTGCCCACACAATCTCTAGCCTTTTGATAATCTTCTTTCTTCTCCTCCTTCATCTATTTTGGTCACCAGTGATAATCGTGGATAAGAAGGGTTAGTGAGTCTGAAAGGTAGAGTATAAGAGAATGAAGAAAAAGAGGGACATGGAAGAGATCCATTTATTCATTCAGCATACTGAAGAAGCACCTACTGTATGTGGCCCTACAAAATGGCATGGACACACTGTGCCACTGGGCAGAGGCACATGGGCAAATCCAGAAGACTGGAATGGATTTGATTCTCTCTGTCAGGGTTTGGTACATAAGACCCTTCCGTCCAAACTGAAGAAGGAAATACTGGGGGTAAGATGAGGGGCCTTCTCAGACTGAGAACAGTGTTTTTGCAAAGGCATGGCTGACAGAATGGATCTGGAGTCTGGAACATGGGCATCTTGCTCTGGCTGCGAGAAGCTGGGTCCTCTTCTTATTCCTGTGTGAAAGTCTTTCATGCTCACACCCTGGGCCCTTGGAGTTGCTCACACACAAGCCTTGATAGCAAGCCACTTTGCTAAAGTGTGGCGATTTCAGTGGGCATGAGAATAATCGAGATGAAAAGAGGTCCCTGTTGGCCAGGCGCTGCTGAAGGACTCTGCAGAGGGTTCCAACGGGTACTTTTGAAACATAAGACAAACCATAATCACTGTACGATGCTCTCTTGTTTTACCAGCGAGAGACATTTATAGGTATTAAACTTGCTCCAGAAGGCCTCTAATACAATTCCTTAAGTGCAGTAATAACGCAGAATTATTAGTGGAAACTATTATTATTATTCCGGGTAATAACATAATTTTGTGCCCATGGAGGATGTCCAAAGTGCCAAGAGAAATGAGCCTTGGTTAATTAAGCCTCTCCACTCCTCAGCAAGTTGGGCAAAGCATCGTTAGATTCACTTTTATAGAGGAGGAAGCCTGGACTAGGGTGGGCGAGTTAGATTCTTAAGGTCAGACTATGGGAAAAGAGACTGGGAATTTCTGCACCTATGAGGATCCGGTTTCATCCACTACCTAGTGGGGCATGTGAAGACCCAGATCCTTCCTTCCTCAGTCTGAGGTAAGAATTTGGAGAAGAGACACATGGAGAGTGGGTAAGAAATGTGCCCCCTGCTCTCTTCAAAGAGATTGGTATGTAAGACCCCAGAGAGTAGCTAATCACAACTTGATGGGAAAATGCTCCATGCATTCAAGCAGGGTGGCAATGGGTCAGAAAGCAGAGAGGCCACTTTTGTTAGGGTCCCCTCTTCTGATGCAGTAATATGAACCCCAGAAATTCCTAAGCACCTAGTAATGCAATGCTGCCCCAAGATCCCTCTGGATTTTTCTTTTCTCCTCTGGTGTCCTGCCTCCAAAATTCCAGAATTGGGCTGGCAAGATAACCAAGGAGGTGAACTGTTTGCCTTGTGGACCTGAGAATCTGAGGTTGAATGTCTAAAAGTGCTGTAAAAGCCACGTGGTCTAGCCTGCATCCTTAATTCCACTGTGGGCACAGTGAGGTGACAGGTGGAGACAGGAGATGTTCAGGAACTGGAGGGCCCTGCTAGACTGATGTGCAGAACAGCAAACAAGAGATAGGCCCTGCCTTGTACAAGGTGGGAGGCGAGACCTACACCTGGGGTTGTCCTGCCGGCAGTCACTCACATGAACACACACACAAACCGGATTACAGGTCAGAAGAAACACTTCCGCGACTACACTGTGAGATGCACTGTTTTCCTTTGCCACTTCTGATTTGTTTTCTCACTGCGTGAACCTTTAAGTATATGTCAGAACTAACCCCAGACACGGGAGACCCAGAGATGAACAAGGCTGGCTGCTCCTTCATGGAACCCCCAGGCTGAAGGAGAAAATGAGGCCATGTATCCCCTCTTCATCTCTTCCACCTCCAACCAAGCCCACCCTCCTTACCATGGGGGTATCTACTCCAGGACTGAAAGGGCATGTGCAGGACATCGTCATGGATGAGTTGAGAAAGGCTTTGTGCGTGGGGCGGGGGGCAACATTTTGTCAGCATAAGAAAGAAAATTATTGAGCTGAGAACTAAGAGAAAAGACTTTTTGAGCAAAAGGAGTAGCCAGGGACACGTGACATTGTAAAAGTTCAGGGACCATTTTTAAAAACCAGCTCTCCATTACCTAGAATTCCCTCTGTGGACTGTAAGAGCTATCTTTGTCACTAATTATACACTCTCTCATAATATTCACAGTTTGTTTTATAAAGTACAGCATGCTTTTCTAATCCAAATAGATTATAGGTTACTTAAGTTCCAAGAACTTGTTTCCCCTGTAACGTAGAACTGGGCAGTGCAGAATATCCAGATGGGCCATAGAGATCTACAGGAAAAGCCAGAGTCAAGCACATGTTTGAAGTTGAAGCTTAACGGCCACTTCTGTCCCCACCTCACTGAGTGATCTTGAATGTGATGATCTTTGACATTCTATGATGAGAGATCACAGTATCTGTGCTATTTTTAGGGATTAAAAATAATGTATGCGGTCTTATCTTGTTTTAAAGTCTTTTGGCAAATAGCCTGCCAGGACAAAAAGATATGGAGAGACTCTATCAGTTACAGTATCTTGGAAGTTCCAAAACTGTTGGCATCAAGGCTCATCAGAGACCAGAAGAATGAATTTCAAGCCAGCAGTGGAGCAAGCTGAAGACATCACAGAAAACTTTGTCCTGGGGGTTTAGGATCTGGTACCACCTGCTACCTCTGAAGATGGAGTAGGAAGCCGAAAAAGAGCTCTTTCACTTTCTTTTTATTTTTTGAGACAGGACCTCCTATGGTGACAGTGGCTAGTCTCCAACTTACTGTGTAGCTGAGGATGACTTTGAGATGTTGGTCCCTCAGCCTCCAAGCTGAGTACTGGGATTACAAGTGTTTGCCCCCATGTCTGGTGTATATAGTTCTGGGGATTGAACCACAGGCTGTTCATTACAAGCCTGTTTTCAATAGGAGTTTAGTCAAAGATACCTGATAAAGAAACTGCTCCGTCCTCCTGTAAACTGCCCCATCCTTTGACTGGTGTCAAGCTGTGCCCCTAGACTTGGGACCCATGAAAACTGCGGTTCTCTGAATATGCTCTTGTCTTCATGGCAGTTGTCAAAACCGTTAAAGGGACTATGTCTTGTCCATATATTGTCCCTTTACAAAGTGTGTCTCTCTCCCTTCACACCAGGGCTTTGCTCTATATTTAAACTCATTCTTAATGAGCTCCAGTGTCGATTCAAAACAAGAAAACACAAAAGAAATATGTTCAGAGGTTTCACGGGAGGATCCTCCCTCCTCTCTTCCTTGGACATTTCTTTAGCGTAATAGTACCCACATGTGCACTTCTAATCAGGAACAGGATCTTTTAAAACCAGTCCAAGAGAAATAAAATGCAAAACACCCTGGCCATGAATATCCCCAAGGAAATGGTCTCATCAGTGTGGGAACCCCTCCTTTGTGTCCAGAAATCACCCATCTCCTTAGTACTGCACTCCTTGTAGGAGTCAATAACTAGGAATGGCTGGCATCTAATGTGAAATACAAAGAGTATTGTTCTTAAGGCAGCAAATTAAAGGAAACAAACTATAACAAGAAAGAGACAGAATTAGGGAGGGGTGAGGCGAAATGTCTGGTCTTTCACAAACACAGGAAGACAAGTAAAGATGGTACAGTCATAAGAAAAGATGGTGATTGACCTTTAAAAAGACAATTCAGAGATAATAGCCAAGGCCTGGGGCTGGAGCTCACTTGGTAGAATGTTTGTCTAGCATACATGAAGCCCTGGGTTCAATCTCCAGCACTATATAAACCAGATGTGGGGTGCACACTTGTACTCCCAGCACTCAGGTGATTAGAGGCTGGAGGACCAAGAGCTCAAAGTCATCCTCAGCTACATAATGAGCTACAGGCTAGCCTCTGCTAATACATGGCACCCTGACTCAAAAAAGAGAAAGATCAGTAATGAATTAAAAATCTAATCATAGAAATGAAAAAGCAAAGGGTGGAGGGGGAAAAGGATAAAATAATTCAAGAGATTTTCAGATGGTTTCTCCAAATTAAAGATCTGAATGAATCTCTCATATGAGCAATGTAGATCCATGGGGAACCAGAATGATGTGCAATTTTCAAACACCAAGGGGAAGAAGACACTTGGTTTCCAAAGAGAAGGATCAGCAGTGGGACTGGCCTAAGCCCCCTCAGGAGCAATGGGAGACCAAGGGGCTGAGAAGCAAGGTCAACATTGGCCTATGGGAAAGTGATTGACAGTGCAGACTTCTATACCCAACCAAACTGTCTGTGGCATGTGAAGTTAGAACAAAGACATTCCAAAGTTTTACTTCTCACACTCAGTTCCTCAGAGAACTACTGAAGGATACACCTTCAAAATGATGCAAGCCAAGAAAAAAGAGAAGCTCTATAAATCAAGGAAGCTGGAACTGGAGAGATGGCACAGCAGTTATGAGCACTGATTGCTTTTCCAGAGCACCTGGACTCGATTCCCAGCACCCCACATGGCAGCTTACAACTGCCTATAACTCCAGTTCCAGAGCATTTGATGTGGCCTCCATGGACACCAGACATACATATGCTGCACAGATATGCATGCAGGTAAAACACCCATACACATAACGTAAAAATAAATAGAATTACAGAAAGCAAATGAACAGCAACAAAACAAAGAGGCACAGTCAGATGAGCCCCAGGATTAGAAACAGAGAAATCCCAACAGCTAGAAGAAGAAAAGGTAGTTAAGAATGGATAAGATCAAAGAGGACCTGAAGACAGGGCTTTGAGAAGGTGAAATTGCTAGAACATGCAAAATATTTGAATGCAGGGTGACTTCGCAGCTCTGAGAGGATTTGGGGAATGAGCAAGTTTTAAGTATATAGGAAAATAAGTAAGAGTGAGTTCTGAGGTCCAGGCGAAGCCTAGCACCGTGAAGGGAACCAGCGAAAGTTGTGGTAAGCAGAAGGATGCAGCAGTGAACAGTGCTGACCTTCTCCTAAAAGCAGAAGTACAGGCTGTGGACTCAACCACAAAGCAGACAGAGTTGCAGTGACAGGACATGGAAGGAGGGGAGGGGACAGGAAAGTCCATGTCAGTGGTGAAGGCGGAAGTTCCTAAAAGAAAGACTATGGGTGGCCAGTAGACAAGGCCTCAACAGAAAAGTCAAAGAAAGACTTTGGGTGGTCAGCAGACAAGCCTTCAACAGAAAAGTCAAAGCCCGAGCTTTAAGTTGTGGAGGTAAATATCAGGAGCAGCTGCTGAGGGAAGGGAGAGAGCTTGCCCTAGGGGCATGAGAAATGCAGACAAAAGCTGTGGGTTTGTCTATTGAGTTTTGTAGAACTGTCTCTTCACATTAACTTGGGGTTATGGCTTGGAAAAAACAAAAGTATTTTACAAAAGAATTGGAGCCAAGGAAGAGAGCTTGGTTGGTAAAGTGTTTCCTTGCTGTGCAAACATAAGGACCTATGTTCAGATCTCTGGCACCCATGTAAACCTGGCCATGGTGGCATGCATCTGTAATCCCAGCATTGGGGAGGTGAAGACAAGCTGATTCCCTAGAGCTCCTTAGCCAGCCAACCTAGATGAATTGATCTACTTCAGTGAGAGGACCCTGCCTCAAAACATAAGGTAAAGGCCTTTGAGGAAGATACCTAATACCACATGGACCCAGTCCCCCAAACCATATCTCTCTCTCTCTCTCTCCTCTCTCTCTCTCTCATGTGTGTGCGCACACACATAAACACACAAACACGCAGATGCACACACACATACATGCACACACGTGCGCACACACACACATGCTAGACTTGCACTGAGGAGATAATCTTGGTTGCCAGAGTGTTTTCTTAGCCTTCACAAAGAATTATCCAGCAATGTGAAAACAGAACACAGTGGCTCACATTTATAATCCCAGCCACTGGGAGATGGAGGCAGGAGGATCAGGAGCTATACATCATCCTACATAGCAGGATACCAGAGACCGTGCCTCAAATATTAGTCAGTAATTAAAATAAAAGCACAACGAGGAGGAACCATACCCATTTCTACATGTTGTGGCCATTCAGGTCCAGACAGTTTCCTACCCAAACCTTGGGTCAGCTTTGTCACCCTGAGGCACATGGAGTTACTCTCCAGAATTCAGAGATGACATTAGGCACACTGTTACTTCCCTCATTAGAAGTTAAGCGGCTCATCCATAGTCTCCCAGCTCAGGGGGCGGGGGCAGAATCCATCGGAAAGCTAATGCTTCTCAGATAGAGGCCATTCTTTCCTCTATACTTTCAAGCCTGAACTTTTCTCCTTTAGCCTGTAAAATATGCTCTGAATAATGGGGGGGGGGGACAATGAAGGCACTCAGGTCCTAGCACTGCTGTCGTTTGCCAGTCCCTAAAAGCATGGTGGTTTCCCCATCTGTAAAAATGGCCATAACGGTACCTGAGCCGTGTCATTTGCAGCGTTATTATGGGAATTCAAGGAAAGCATATGGATAAACCCACTGTGTGTCACTCATTACTTCCAGATACCCAGAGTTCTTTTCATGGCAGCTCCCCAGCTCTCTGGGAGCCAAGACAGGACACATCATTCCCATTTAGAGACACTGATGGGAGTTATGGGTCATATCGAAAGAGGCCTTTAAGAAGACACATAGGAGGTGCTTTGCCCACACCATCCTGGCCTGGCCTAGCTGCTGTCGTGTGCTGCTGCTGCGCATTGGTGATAGGACAGACAGCTCACAGAAGCAAGCAAACCTGCAGTGGGCACTTTGAGCTCAGGCTCATTGCCAGCCACCATGTACGGCCTTTCCTCTGCCCTGAAGATTTTTTTTTCAACTCTTACTTATTTTTCCCTCTTGGGCTCTAACCAAGAAATCAAAAGCAGTAGAGTTAGATGATGTCAACAGACCCCACTTCTCCACTGGAAAGGCAGTTTCAGAGAAGCGTGTCACTGCCCAGAATGCTTATTAGAAATGCAGAGAAATTAGCGAAAGCACTCAGGAGGGAGGTGTTATAACAGTCCCCAGTGTTCCCAACCCTCCCTGGTCCTGGAGGAGGAGGTTAGGAGAGAGTGAGAGAGAAAGAGAGAGAGAGAGAGAGAGAGAGAGAGAGAGAGAGAGAGAGAGAGAGAGAGGAGAGAGAGAGAGAGGAGAGAACAAGAATGCTGCTCCCAAGGGAAATGGTTCTGGACCCTTGAAATGCAAACCTCCATCACTTGGGTTGACAGTTGGTATTGAGCAGTGGGTACTGCAAAAGATACCACATTATAGAAATACCAAGAGGCTTCTAGAAGGCATCTGTGTGTATGCTTGGCAGAATTGTATATTGGCTCCTGGGAATCTAATTTGCCTCATCCAATCGGAGCTAGAATGGATGCAAGCCTCATCAGTGTTCTTCTTTATGCCATGCTCTGAACTGGTGAGATGGCTCAGAGAGTAAAGGTGCTTGCTGAGCAAACCTGACAACCTAAGTTTGATCCCCCCCATAATAAGGTAGAAGAAGAGAAACCAAGGCACAACATTGTCCTTTTATCTCTGCATGTGTGCTCTGGTAGATCTCCTCTCTGTCTCTGTCTCTCTCTCACACACACACATACACACACACACAGCACAACACACACACTGCTCTTATATACAATACAGTTGGCCAGAGTAAGAGAAGTCTGTTTAGTTCTAGAATGTTTATTAATATATAATGGTATCAGACTTTTCATATTAATAAAACAATTTAATATCAGCCATTGTAGCTTAATTATTAACAACTGTCTATATACCTAACATCAATACTCAGACTCTTACAACTCAATGGGTTGAAGCTAATTGTTTTTCTATGTTACAGCAGAAACAGAATCAGAAAGGGTAAGTAACTTTCTCAAGACTTCATACCCAGTAAAAGCAGGTCCTTCTGGCTTCCTACTCCTCCCCCTTGCTAGATATACTTCCTAAGTCCAGGGATAGAAGCTCGGGTTTTCAGCTGCAGCAGTAGCCCCCTTTCTTACTCTCTGCCCTTTGCTATGGTTCTGTTTGGGTTCCCCAGGTTGGTTGGAAATTGTTTATGGTTTAAATGACAGGCTTCTCTTTGGGCTGTTGTCAGAGTGACTGGGCATGGTGAGGTCATCTTCTGGCAGGTGTTCCCTGGCCAGGCAGAAGAGTGGCATCATGGAAATAGGGGGTGGCTGCTGGGGGATGGAGTTGAGGGGACAGAGAGGCTGGGAAAGTGACTGATGGAGGTGGTGATTTATCATCCTGGACCCAAGAGATTTTACCATCTATGTGATACGAATTAACAAAACAGAGCATTTAAACCTATGTTGGGAAGTCTTTTCCTTGTGATTGGCTTGGGCTTGGCTTAAGTTATTCTAAAGATACACCTTTAAAGAGTTGATGACTATATGAAAGAGAAGTAGGAGGAAGATGAAGATGAGGAAGAACAAGAGAAGGAGGAAGAGGAGGAGAAGGAAGGCACAATCTTTATTTTAGGCTTCTGGTTTCTTCTGGTAAAGAGACTATTAAAGAGTCAGAATCACAGGTATATAACTGAGAAGCAGTGTCCGGATGCACAATTAAAACACATGCCCCTTGGCTAATGTGTAAGGAGATTAATTTGTATGTGTGACTCTTGAAGTCGATCATTGAATTACATACATATGTAGCCACACCCCTTGCTTGTGGAGATTCAAAAATATTTCTAGCTCCTGTCAGCTTATCACAGATCTTAATCAATGGACAAGCAATTAGACCTATGTAGCCAAAGTTGAAATAACCCCCATTCATGAACTCTCTCATTCAGCAGTGTGAGCACAGCACTCATTGGGGATTTCGAGGTGCTTGCTCCAGTGCTTCCTCGGGAGCTTTTGCCCCCTTGTTTTCTACATGGACAAAGTTATGGTAGACTGCAAAGGCTATTTGAGTGATTAAATGAGAGGTCCATTGACAAAATATGATGTGATGTCTGATAATGTGTAAATGCATGTTGGAATAAAGCAGCTACACTCACAAGCAAATGCTTGAGTGGAGGTTGGAGAATGTTAGAGAAGAATGATCTTGGGCACTTTGTCTTTTACCATGAAAGAAACTGAGGCCCAGAGAGGTAGTATGACTTCACCAAGGTGACAGGAAGTTAGCAGAAAAGCAAGAATTCCAGTTCAGCACAATCACCCTGTCATCTGTGCCCCTCCGTGCCCCTCCTTGGTGCTGTAGGCCCCTCTGTCTCACTGCCACTCAACTCCTTTATCTTCCTTGACGAGTCAAAAAGCTGACACACATGGACTAGGGAGATGGTTCAGTCTGTGAAGTGCTTGCCTTGAGAGTATGGAGACACGAGTTTGATCCCAGAACCCTCAAAAGAATCTGGGTGTAGTGTCAATTGTAAGATCAATTCTGAGGAGGTGGACACAGGTGGCCGGTGGGGTTTCCTCACTGGCCAGCCTAGCTTATTCGGTGAATTCCAGACCAGTGAGAGATGCTGCCTCAAAAAGCAAGGTGGAGGCTGGAGAGGAGCCACAGTGTTTAAAAGCACTTGATGCTCTTCTAGAGGATCCAGGCTTAGTTCCAGCAACCACATGGTGGCTCACAGCCTTCTCTAACCTAGTTCTAGGAGAGCCAATACCCTTCTCAGGAATTTGTTGGCACTAGGCATGTGCACACATACTTACTGTAGGCAAAACATTTATACACATAAAAACAAAAATAAATCCTCCTTTAAAAGAAAGCAAAGTGGGTAGTGGCTAAAGGATGAGACCTGAGGTGATCCTCTGGCCTCTGTACACATATGAACACGGATGTGCACCCATCCAGTCACAAACACACGTACACAGGGCATGTTTCCTCTTTCATTTGACTTTAGCAAGCATTCCATCTGAGCTTGCATCCTTAAACAGCAGCTGGCTGGCAGGGCCTGGCTTTCTTCCGACCCTTTACTCTGCCTTTAGGAGAGAAAAGAATGGCATGGCTCCCTCCTGCCCTGGGGATGCATTTGGTCCAGAGGAGGCTACTGTTCTGGGTGTGCAGATGAAAGGGAAGATTCCAGCCAACTTGAGTCCTAATTTGAGGCATAAATTAACGCACACCTGACCAGGTGACATTATCCAAATGATAAATTGCCACAGGCGCAGGCCATTGTGTTCATAAGGGTGATTTATGGCCCAGGTTTGGAAATGAATAGAGAAAGAAATATTTCAATGTAGCCATTTAAAACCCAAACTGTTAGGTTTGGTTGGGGCTGTCTTTAAAAGATTAAGGTGTCTTTCTTTTGTTGAAGTTGTCCATATTAATCAGAATGCCATGGCTTAAATTTTTTTTTTTTTATAAAACAAGGGAGGGAAACATTTGGGTTTAACATGGGACAGTGGTGCAGGTTAGGTCATTCTTTCCTGTTTTAGTTTTTGTAGAACACAGAGCACAGAAAGAAGCTCCCGGGCTTCTCTCCACACCTTCAGTTAGGCTTCTGTCAGCGTCTTGTCTTTGGGGGCTGAGCAGAAAATGAAAACTTTCATTGATTTCCTGCCTTATTGAATCTGGGCAAAGATTTTCATCTCTGTAGACACAGAAATATCTAAAAAAGACAAAGGTGGTTTGTCAACAGCAGATGAGTAGTGCTTTAAAAGTAAAGAGCAAAAGAAATAGCCACCAGGTTCATCACACACACGCGCACACACACACACAAGCCCTGACATTATACACACAGTTACCCCACACACAATGCTCTGTCTACCTATGCACAGCTATACACACACACACACACACAAGCCCTGACATTATACACACAGTTACCCCACACAAATGCTCTGTCTACATATGCACAGCTATACACACACACACACACACAAGCCCTGACATTATACACACAGTTACCCCACACACAATGCTCTGTCTACATATGCACAGCTATACACACACACAGAGAGAAACACACACACACATACACACACACACACGCCCTTTTGGCTCATCAGGCTTCGAATTTTCTTCTGAATGTAGAAGCTAGATGCTTCGTCTGATTGCCTTTTGCTTAGCCCCTGCAGCGGGAAAGGGGGAAAGCCTTGTAAACTATTTGAGAGAATTCCCACCCAGGCAGAATCGTGGGGGAATAAATGGACTTAATGCCTTTTCAGGACAGGTGACCCTCTGTAAAGTTTGAAATAATGATGGAGAATTTGTGACTGTCATTCTTACAGTATCTACCATACAAAGTGCCCTTCCTTATCACTTGATCCTGGCATCATCCTGTGATGGCTCTTGATCTGTCCTTGACAGGGTGTAAGAGCAGAGTATGTTCTTTGGGGTTCCAGTACTTACTCCATCTCCTAACCTCTCTCCTTATAGCCTTGCCCCTCCACATCTACTGTAGCCCACTGCCACCACCCTAAAGACCCTTTGGGATCTGGTGCTTGACATCCATGGCCAGGAATTAAATCTGAAGCTAGCCGTCATCTTCCACATATGTAGCATCAGTCATGCATTGTCTGTCTAGCTAGTGTGATCAGTATATCAGTATGAAAACAGCCATCGGCATCATCACCATCACCACCTTGACCCTCACCATGACCCCACTCACAGTCATCACTGTCTCCACAATTACCATCACCACCATAATTGCCACCATCAACATCATCACCACCATCACCACCTTCATAACCATCATCACTCCTACCACTATCACCACCAGCATCAGCACCACTTTCTTTACTGTCTTCATCATCAGACAGATGAGCTGTATGATATACAGTTGAGGAGTTTCCCCAGGCAGGCCACTTTGTTGGTATTTGCTTAGGAAATTCCTATAACCTAAGGTCCCTGTAGGCATCTCTGAAATCTATCTGAGATGGAGAGTCTTTCCCCCACCCTCTGGGGCCTGCTCACAAATCCCACATGGTGGCAGGCCTCTCCACTGACCGCTCCAGGCCTTTTAAAAGCAGGGCTTCTGTCTTTATAACATTATGCATTAAAGTAGTCTGTAAAACGAAGAGGAATTCCAAACAGCCCTTCTGGTTTTCATTTTTTCATCTTGGCATGGGGACAGAGCAAATTTTCCAGAATGTTTTAAAGAGGAAAAGCCATCTATTCTCTAGACAGCTGTTTTATATTGCACAGCCTCTGGGTCTCACTCACTCAGAAATCTCCAAGCCACTGAAGTCCATGTTCCTTTAAATGGACTGTTTCTTTTATTAAAATAAATGAAGGCTGCATTCATCCCTTATATAATCTTCTTACCTCAGAGCCTGTGGGCAGGGAGGGTTCAAAATCCTGAATCAAGCAGTTGGGACACACTGACAGGAGGGGCAGGCTTGCTCTTCAGAAGAACACTGTATCCCCGCTGCTTCCTTTCCCCCTGAACCTGCAGGTGCTTGGGCCTTTTTAGCCAGTGCCAATGGATAATGCTTGGACAGGGTCAGTTCCTATTGCCTGGGAAGGGTCGTTCTCAGGGTAGTCAATAATGTGTCCCCCCTCACTGTGATGTCTGCCCTTCATGATAACTGTATTATGATGGTCACAGTTTCGAACCCCTTCCCATCCAGTTTCTCAGATCACTTTCATAAGCACTCAGCCCTCAAGTACCAAGCACCATAATAGTAATGAAAATGTAGACAGTCTGCCCTGCAAAGTAACTGGAGGACTTACATCAACAAGAGCTAACTGACCCAATACACTAAATGCTATAAGGGAGAAAGAGACAGGTGAAGGGATCCTCACAGTGAGAGAGCATTCAACTGGGTCTAGGAGGATGAATTGGAGTTTGAGAGGTGTGTGGGGAGGTCTCCCCAGGGGGTAGACAGAGAAGGTGTCATTGACTAGTCTGCAGCATAGGAAACCCAGACTCAGAGAATGTAACTCTCTTGCTGAGGTCACCAAGGGGAGTGGCTATACGTGACTGCGCCCGTGAGCCTGGCATCCTTCCTCTTGTGGCTCTGTCCTGGCATTTAAGATAGTTCTCTTTTGAACATCAAAAGAAATGAGAGATGATGTGAGGTACTTGCCTGTTCCTTGAGGGTTTCTAAAGTTGATAACTTTCCACCAGACTTGAGTCAGAAGCACTGTTACCCAAGAGATTTCATTTTAAGTTGGTTCTCCTGGCATTGCCTTCTGAACCTCACAGCTAATCCTCCCAGGATGGGGCCAGACAGGTGCTGAGCTGGTTGAGTTCAATGCAACCCTCTTTACTCTCCCTTTGTGTATTTAACAAATGTGTGCTGGGTAGCGTTATTATCTGGCAAGTGTTTAACAGTTGGCTCTATCAGAGACAAAGAGCAGAGCAGAAGAGATGGTAAAGTTCTATCAGGACCTGAGTTGGTTCTCCAGATCCCGCTTTAAAAAGTCAAGCATGGTGGCACATGCCTGTGATTCCAACCCTGGGGAGGCAGTGACAGGTAGGGCCCTAGGTTACTTGATGGCTGCCAGGCCAGTAAGAAACATTTTTACAAAACAAAACAAAACAAACAAACAAACAAAACAACAACAAGAAGAAAAAAAACAAGATGGGGCTGGTGAGATGGCTCACTGGGTAAAGGTGCTTGCTGCACAAGCCTGGCAGCCTAAGTTCGGTTCCTGGAACCCACATAAAGGGGAAAGGAGAGAACCTGACTCCACAAAAGTTGTCCTCTGACACCACATGCGCACTGTGGCAAACCCCACCTCCCCCAATAGTAACAAACAAACACAGTTTTTAAATAGCCAGTACCCTGAAGGACAATCCCTCAGGTTGATTGCTGGCCTCAACGTACACACATACATGCACATGCACAATAAACTTTTTAAAATAAGTAAAAATGTGGTCTTTGCCCATTTCTGTGGTGCACATGTGCTTGTTGTAGCCAATCCGAGGTACGCAGCATGGCTGTTGAAGAAGGCAAAGTTGGGAGGAGATTCCATCAGGTCCCTGTAGCCCTGTGCTAGGACTAGAGAGAAGCTACTACACAAGGCTTCTGCTTCCAGGCCTCTCTAAAATAGTGGCATTGCTAAGGACGTCTCAGGACCACCACTTCCTGAGAGCATCAACTATTGTCCGTCCGACCCTAGCAGTGTTTTGAAAAGGCCCCAATGGTAGTAGCATGGAAAGGAAGAGAGAGTTAGAGAATGACACACGAAGAAGGATATCCCACATGAGCTGATCAGTTCTAGACTGAGATGTCAATCTCTTCCTCCGGCCCTCCCTCCTTGTCTACCTCTTGGCTCTCACAGACTCCCTGCACACGGGGATTTCAGAGAACACCAGACTGCAAAGGCAATGAGACGAGTCAAATAAAATGACAGCTGTCTCTAAGTTTGAATGTGAACCATGGTGAGATGCTTTGTGTCTTAGTGGCGGGACCTTCTGGCCACCCAGTCTTCCCTTAGCAGCTGGCCCATCTCCCCCAGTGCTTTGTGGCCAATGTTGAGTATAAATAAATTATATAAATAAGTAATCCAAGGTTAGGGAGATGGCTCAGTCTGTGAAGTGCTTGCGTTGCAAGTGTCTAGGGCCTGAATTTGATGGTATGAGCTGGGAAGGCAGAGAAGGTGGGTCACAGGTGTCTCTAACCAACAGGGCTAGCTGGCTTGGGGAGCTCTAGGCCAATGAGAGACACTGCCTCAAACAAAAGACGGACAGGGCTTGAGGAATGACAGTTGAAGTTAATTTCTGGCCTCTACATGCATATCCATACATGTGTACATACACACATGTACCAACACACATGAATGTCCCACACGTACACATGAATAATTCAGAAGGGGAACTGTTTTAAATGGCTCTGAACCAACATCTCACTGTTATAAAGAAACATCAGCTCCCGGCAGCAGCCCTTGTCTTGAAACCCCAGGTACCTTAGGACAGTATTTCAGACTGGACAGCCAGAGGGACTGTCTGTAACACATTTTGGAGAAATCTCCAGGAAGTCTCCCTTCCCCCACACTAATTCCTCATTGGCTGTTGCCTTTGTGGGGAAGAACTCAGCAGTGTCCTGACTAACTGGTGTCCAGGAAAACTCTGGCTCTAATCACACACAAACACACACACACACACACACACACACACACACACACTTCAGAGTGAGTTAGTTTATCAAGGGCAGTGACTTGGCTCATGCATGAAGTACTGGGTTCAATTCCCATTGCTGCATAAACCAGAGCAGTGGTGCACACCAGTGACCTCTTTACTTTGAGGATGGAGGCAAGAGGGTCAGAAGAAGCTCAGGACCATTCTCAGTTAAATAGGAAGCTTGAGGCCAGCCTGAGCTACAGGAAACCTTGTCTGACAAAAGAATTAGTTTCTCAGATAGAGTGTACAGAGAGAATGAACTGAAAGCACACCTCAAAGAGGAGCAGAAATTTGAATGTGCTTTGGAGATGGAACCAAGCATGGAGGTCAGGCGGAGCTTGCAGTCAGGCAGGGATGATGGAGAATCTTGCTGGGGAAAGGTCATTCTCTTCTGCCTGAAAACATGACTATATGGCAACTCTCTACAGATGACTCAGCGGTCTCACCTTGAACATGAATAGACTACCACACTGCAAGACTCTGATGTCTTCAGGTCCTTAAAGAAACACACACAAAGTAGTCTTTCTATTGAGCAATGAATAGACATCTTTGTTGGTCCATCGCATAAATTATCTCCTGTCTGGGATAGCCCTGTGAGGTAGGTACATTGCACTTTAGACAGACAGGCCCCCGATTTGTAAAAGGAAACCCGAACTCAGAGAGGGGAAGCAGCTTACCACTTACCCAGAACTTCAGAGCCAGGAAGCAGTTCTCCAAATGTGGGGGCCTCTTCCCATGTATGGTGTGGATCAACCTGGCTCCTGCTTAAAAGGGACGTGGGGTCAAACACCTTTAATCCCAGCGCTCAGGAGGCAGAAGGCAGGCAGAGGAAGAGAGATCTCTGTGGTTATGAACCTAGTATGGTCTTCACCGCAAGTTCTAGGCCAGTCACGGTTACCTAATGAGATTCTGTCTCAAAAATAACTAATAAATAAATGAATGAATCTGTAGGTGTGAAGCTGAGTGACAAGGGACACCTACAAGTTTTAGAATGATTTTTGAGACCCATTTGAACCAAGTCTTAAAGTTTTAAATGAACTGTGCAATGTCTTTTATTAGTAAAATAGTCCATATTTGTGTAGAGTCATGGTGTGTACACCTGTTGTTGTTGTGTGTAGGGGGGTTATGTGCACATGTGTGTAGAAACCAGAGGTCAGCTTCAGGTATCCTTTCTCAGGAGCTGTTCTGCTTGTTTCCTTGAGACAGGGTATCTCACTGGCCTGAGACTCACAGGTTTTGCTAGGCTTGCCGGACTGTCTCGATCTCCTGTCTCTGGAACCCCCTGGAGTCACAGACTTATGTGGTTCTGGAGATGGCATGCAGGTCCTTATTCTTGTGAGAGAGCCATTTTACCAAATGACTCATCTCCCCAGCCTTGATACATTTATCTAATTGCCCCATACATGCAATAAGCATGTGGGTGCATACACACCACTTATATGTATGTGTCTATGAGAGAAGAGAAAGGGGAGAGGAGAGGAGAAATTGGTGACTCGGTTCATTGTTCAGGGCTCACATATTTAACTTGGTCAAGTAACAGTGAACAAAAACCTTTTAAACTCTATTAAGTGCCTCTTAAAGGCAGATTTCCAGCTCCAAATTGGATCGGTCACCTTCCTTATTCTCTTGGTTGCCATGAGGGTTTTAGACCCGGCGATGCTTGTCTTAGCTTCTTTTCTGATATGTGGGTGATTATAAAGTCTTCAGTGCATCACAGCAGGAGGTCATCCTAGCTCTTAGGAAAAGCCTGGTGCTGTCAAGGACACCTGTTTATGCAGGCAGGTCCCTCTGCCCATCAGGGCCTCAGTGGCTTCACATGGAGGAGGATGGTCAAGGCCGGATGGGGCTGACCACTACTTCATGTTGAGGCTGCCCTGAATCCCGTAAGCACACTCTGGTGATAGCGGAAACCAGGAGTTGCTTGGCCCTTCCTGAAGGATGCCAGCCGTTGGTTGTGCTGTGAGGGGCTGAGGTCTCCTCTGCAGAGTGGAAGCAGTCTTGCGTAACTCACTCAGTGGCTGTGAGAAGCTTCTGTCACAGAAGAATCTGGGTCTTTCTCCCTTTTTCCTGGCTCCTCACAGAGCTGTGTCTTCAGGTACTAACTCTGGAGCTTCACAACGCCTGCTGAGTGCAGCAGTCACAGCAGAAGCGGGAGCGAAAGGTTACAGGACTGAAATGTCACAGAGCATCAAGGGCTGAGGACGGCCACCCCACCCCCGGCAAGCTGGCAGAAGGTGGTGGCCAACAAGCCTTGGGGTCTGGCCTGGCATGAGTTCCTCTCGGTGGCAGATCACCAGAAAGCTCTTTGAAGGTTCCAAGAGGTTCCCCCAAGGTGAAACACAAACTCACCGAACAGCTAATGAACTGCTTTGGGCCCTGGGGCTCCGGTTCCCTCTCTGCACGCTCTTACTCGGCTGGATGCATGCAGTGAACGTCTGCACTTGGCCAAGCGTGTTCTGATGTGGTGTAGTGGCAGTGCATCCTTGCTGAAGATGACTAAGAAGCTGTGTCCAGCATCAATGTCTCACACATGTGAAAGACTATCAAGATAACAAAACCACCTCATCTTCCCCAGCATTGAACTTTGCAAAGTGCAAGCATTGTTGTCTCCCTCCCTGCATCATGTGGTCTGTGGGAGTATACTAAGGGCTATTTTCCAATGGTGAGGCACAAAAGGATATGTTGGGGTGGTCTGGGACACTTCTGAGATTCACTAGCTCTTGAGTGAGCTTTTGTGTTTGTCTGATATATAAGGATAAATTAAAATAATAATAGTGTAAAACAAATGGAGGCTATTTCTAACATACTGCTACTGTAGACTCACAATGGGTAGGCTAGCAAGATATCTCAGTGGGTAAAAGCACTTGCAGCCAAGCCTGATGACATGAGTTCAATCCCCAGGTCACCCATAGTGGAAAAAGAAAGCAGACCTCTGACCTCCACACATATGCTGTGGCACACACATGCCCACTTCCCAATAAATGTCATGCAATATTTCAAATCATGATATGTTTGAGCCAAGAGGAACTTATGTTTAATATATTTTTCTATTTCATGAGTGGAAAAACAGAACCACAGAGAAGTTAACTTTTCGTTCATGGTCTTACAGATAAGGAATAAATCCAAGTTTTCTTTTCTTTTTTTTTAAATCTCTTTCTTCTCTTTTTATTTTTCTAAGTTTAGGGCTTGCATCACAAAATATGACTATGCTGTATAAAGTTACTACCCATTGGAGAAAAACATTAATGACAGCTAACTTTTTAGTGCAACCTTTGTAGCATTCCTCTCTGGAGATCTGAGCTACCACTCCATGTCATTGGCCTTCTGATGAATGAACGTTTTTCATTCTATCTCATTGTATAGATTTCTTTGGGGTGTGGTCTAGCTGCTTTTCTATGGTTGCAATCAAACATTCTGACCAAAAGCAGCTTGGGGAGGAAAGGATTTATCTCAACTTATACTTTCAGGGCATGATCCATCTTGAGGGAACAGGGAAGGAACGCAAAGAAGGAACCTGAAGCACAAACCATGGAGCAACTCTGCTTGCTGGCTCATTCTCTGATTCACTCACTGGCTCTCAGCTATCTTTCTTATACAGCTGAGACCCATCTGTCTAGGGAATGGTGCTGCCCACTGTGGGCTGGAATCTCCCACATTAATCATCAATCAAAACAATTGCTTATAGACGTGGCCACAGGCCAATCTGATGGAGAAAAGTATTCAACCTGAGGTTCTCTCTTCTCAGGTGACTCTAGGCTCTACAAAACTGACAATAAAAACTAACCAGCACAGTATGATATGAAAATGACTCTTGCTTTATTTTTGAAGACAGAAACTCAGAGTTGACAGTGTATCACTTTTTGTTTTTCATATTTTGTTTATACTTTAATGACTCCTTCTCATCTTCTCCCAGCTTTTGTTGACAGTTGAGAGATGTCAACTCTTGATCTCGTCAGTGTTTCCTCATATGCAGCCTGTCTTCTCTGATTTCTTCAACGGTTTTTTCTTTATCTTTAGATTTCAGAGAGCATTGCTATCGCGTTCCTAGATGTTGTTTTCTTTGTATTTACCCAACTTGGGATGTGTTGAGCTTCTTGATCTTTAAATTTATATCTTCTATCACATTTGGAAACACAGCCATTCCTTCAACTATATTTTTAATTCTCTTCTCTCACTTCCTAAAATTGTACATATTGTTATTGTGTGTATGTTACACTATACATGTAGATGTCATAGTACACATATAAGTGCCACAGGACAACTTTGTGGAGTCAGCTCTCTCCTTCCACTTTAATATAAGTTCTGGGGATCTAACTCAGGCCATTTCATTAGATTCATGCAAAGAGACCATTTGATGACCTGCTGGTTGTGTTTACTTCTAACCTATTTCTCTTTCTCTCTATCTCGGTCTCTCTCATTCTCTCTGTCTCTGTCCCTCTCTCTCTCAAAACTGAACACTTTCCATTCAAATCTATTGAATTTCCTGCCATCTTCAATATGCTGTTAAGAACATATAGTGATTTTTAGCTTATTTTTAATACCGTAGGATGTCTGAATGGTTCATTTTTTAAATTTCTTGTTCTCACAGAGGTCACATCCTGCTCATTTAACTTTGTTCTCAGAGTATGATGGGTTGGTTTCTGCCAATCGCCATTTGTCATGGCAATGGTTTGCACTCTCTTTTTTGCATGTCTAGTGACTGGCTTGGCTCCTAGGTAATACAAATGATTGATAGAGAGACTCTAGGTTCTATTATGTTCCTCTAAAGACAGCATCTGTTTTGGTAGCCTGTTAACTTGTGTGAACTCAAACTTTACCTATGTTCTATGTGGCCAACAAGGCTAAACTCTCTCCCTGTCATCAGACTCCTTATTTCTCCATCCTCTACCAATCCTCACCTTTTCCTTCTGACATTCAAGTTCCTGGGGACCAAAATCCAACTGGGGAATGGATCAGAGTCAGAGACTAATTGATTGATTGATTGATTTTGCTAGGTTGGGGCACTGCTTTTCACTATCCAATGCTTTCAACTTGTTTGTTTTTGGTTGCATTTCAATGCTTTCAACTGATTTTAAAATTGTTTTGTGCTGATACCCTAACTGCTAGTTTCAAGATGGTTAATAGAACATTAATGAAACCAGCACCCCTCATATTTACATTTAAGATTTTAAAACACTGACTCAGGATGTAGCTCAGTTCCTAGAGAGTTTGCCTAGCATCCACAAAACTGTGGGTTGAATCCCAGAACACGGGAGTTGGAGGCAGGAGAATCAGAAGTGGAAAGTTATTTCCAGTTATCTAGTGAATTCTGAGATAACCTGGGCTATATAAGACCCTATCTCAAAAATAAAACTGAAATGTGTTGCCTTTATTGTTCCAAGAGAGCAGAGCTAATAATAAAATACCTGACTACCTCTGAGGAAAACGATGCAGAAACTTACCCAAACCCAGCAGGCTTGGACATAGAGCCCCTGATTTCAGCCTGCATGTGATTCTACAGTGAGTTCCATGGGCTTTAGATTCTAAAGGCAGCATACTTTTTCAATACCAAAGCTTCAGTTGTATTGGCTTCTTACCAAACACCATGAAACAAACAAACAAACAAAAACAAGCAAACAAAAAACAAACAAAAGAAGGTCCTAGCATAAGAGAAAGAAGGGTTAACCAACCTCCCATAAAAGGAAAGAAAGTATTAAAAATGAGAAAAAGAACTTCTTGTTAAACTTTTTTTGCATGTATATGCAAGTGTGTATGTGTGCTTGAACGAATGCAGTCACAAATGTGTGTTTTTGCACAAGTATCCATATGTGCGTGCCTGTGGATCTATATGTTCATGCCTCTGGGTCCATATGTGCATGTCTGTGGATCTGTATGTGGATGCCTGTGGGTCTGCATGCACATGCCTGTGGATCGTATGTGCATGCCTGTGGGTCCGTATATGCATGCCTGTGGAGGCCAGAGATTGACATCCGGTGTCTTTCTTCATCGTTCTCCACTTTATTGATTGTGGCAGGATCTCTCCCTGAACCTAGCACTCACCACTTTGGCTAGTCTAGCTGACCACCTTGCCTTTGGCCTCCTGAGCTCTGAGTTTACAGGTGAGCCATCATAGCCACCCACCATCTAAGTGGGTGCTAGAAATCTGAACTCGGGTCCTCACACTGACACAGCAAGTGCTCTGCCCACTGACCCCTCTCCCCAGCCTCCTGGCGTTTAAATGTTTTCAGCCATTTCCAGGGTCCTTGGATGCCTCTCTCTGAGAAGACAACACAAGAAAAGCTGGTATTGAAAGCAAAATATCTATGGCAACTCTGGAAGCAGCTGCATGCTCGGTCACGCACGGTTGTGAAACTGAACGAGCCCTGAAGTTTCTTTGATGGGAGCCATGTAAGGCGGGGACGAGAGAGCAGCAGGCATTGGCTGCTGAGGCCACAGAAGGGCTCAGCAGGAAGCATCTACCAGTTAAGAGTCATGAGCTCAGAGACTGTTCTCAGGCTCACAATCCGTTCTTCCTCTATTTCCTGTTAACCCCAGCAGGAGGCTTCCCAGAGCACAGTCTCCTCTTTGACACAATGCTGCAGCAAGTTCAAGATGTAGCTCTGCTTCTGAAAGGAAATACAGCTTTCTGCCAGCCCTCTGTGTCAGTTACTTTTGCCCTGCTGTGTCCCCATTTGGAGACAGAATGACAAATGTCCCCCAGAGGCCCAAGTGTTTGACTACTTGGTCCCCAGGTGATGGAGCTGCTTGGGAAGCTTATAGACCCTATAGGAGGTGGAGCCTTGCTGGAGGAAGTATGTCATTGGGCCATATTGTCATATAGGCATTGAGACCCTGTAGCCTGGCCCCATTGCCTGTATTCCTTCTCTGCTTCTAGTACTTGGGTAAAATATGTCCGACTGGCTTTAGGCTGCTGCTGCCTTGACTTCACCACCATGTTTACCTCTATCCTGGTGGAACCATAAGCCAAAATAAGCCCTCTCTACTAAGTTGCTTTTGGTCCAGGTATCTTATCACAGCACCAGTAAAGAAATTGATGTACTACCTGAGATACAACTTAAAAGGAAAAGGATTTATTTTGATTCATGCTTTGAGAGGTTTTCAGTCCTTCATGATAGGGAAAGCATGGAAGAGAAGCTCGGTTCACGGAGATGGGAGCCTGTGAGCGAGGCTGTTCACATCACAGTGGGGCAGCAAGCAGAGAGCAGGGGCCAGGAAACAGGGACAGGACTTAACCTTCAAAGCCCTGCTGCTGTGGCCTACTCCCTCTCTCTAGGCTTCCCCTCAGCACACTGACATCGGCATTTGAGCCAGTATCTCTCAGATAAACATTAAATTTCAAGATCCTTCAGTGAGAATGTTTCTAGTAACACGTTCTGGTAGTTATACTGTTCTGTAAAATATGAAAATGTTAGGCGATTTCCATTTGTTTTGTGACAAGGTCTCATATAGTACCACCTGGTCTTAACTCCATTTCTGTCTGAGGATGACCTTGAACTTCTGATCCTCTGGAGTTCCTCAGTCAGAGTGTTGGTATAACAGGCATGTACCAACACATCTGGTTTATGTGGTGCTGGAGATTAAACCCAGGACTTCTTGCATGCCAGGCCAGCACCCTGCCTACTGAGCTACATCCCAGCCCCTTGATCCTTTTTTCCCTAAGGTAATTCCTTCCACTTTGAAAAGCTTCTGCAATCCCAAATCTAAATTTGCTCTTGTGAGGAGCTCACACTTAGTGAAAAAAAAAAACCACATGTGCAGAGACCATTAAAGGGTATGGGGTATGGGCACAATATAGACCTTTGCATTCTGAGTGTTCATTTTTGAGGAAGGCAAGTGGTCAGGGCATGCCTCCTAGAGGAAATAATATGATACCTCAGGCAGCCAATGAACTAGGGAGGAAGAATGCTCTTCTGGAGAACAGTAAGAGTGAAGTTATAGAAGTGAGATATATCATTGCATCATGGTGCACATGTGTGTGTGTATACATATACATATAGACACACACCAGTGTGTGCATATGGAGCACTTTGCTATGGAGAACATTCTTCTCCTTGGACAGCATCTGATGACAAGGTGTGGGGGGAGGCCATTCATAGACTGGGGACTATGCTCCCAAGGGTCCTCTAGGTCACAGACCCCAGCTGGCCCTTCTGCACAACCTTTTGGGGGACTAGCAGTGACTACAATGATAATTGTTCTTCAAGGGAAACAAGCCCTCTGATGCTTGCTTCTTCCCGCCATCTCTCCAGCCATCCTCTCCTGTCAGCCTTACAAATCAATATTTCATTTTGAAGAGCCCTGTTTGATGCTGGTTCTGCTTATTTGCTTCGCAGCCACTGTGGGTAATACGCTTTGTAGGTCTGTCAGTATGTAAATTAAACCAAGCATAGATAGCTTTGTGTTGCTTAATGTTCAGCTGATAAAAATTAATGTGGTGTGAAATGAGCATTTTATCTGACTGCAGATACAGTGACGGAGTTAATTAGACAGGCAGAGGGAAAGTGCTATTAAGGGGCTTTCTCCTGGAAGGGGTGTTCTGACCCTCAGACAACAGGTTCAGATGGAAGGGGGAAGCCAGGAAGACTGGGCAAGAGCAGGCTCAGAGCACTGAGGCAGGAAAGGGAACCTCCTTTAAGCAATCTCCTCATAGTGATGATGACTGCATCCTGCCTGGGGAAAATGAGGGAGGTACAGGCCCAGCCAGGCCCAGCAGGGTACTTCCAGCTCACTGCAAAATGCATGTGTCAGCATTTGCTGAGGCAGCTTCCTTTGGGTTGCAACCTCATGGCCATTGGTAGAGAAAGGATTTTCATTCTTGAGTAAGGAGGAGTCAGAGGCGAGGCATGGCACCACCCTGAATGTCAGTCAGTCTAGAGAAGCCCCTAACCTCTATCCAAATGTCTGGGGTGCTGTTCTCTTAGCATCTGCACATGCCCTTCCCTCTTACAGGGAAGCACCCCCTGCCCAGTCATGAATGAAACCCATCTCACTACAGTTTTCAGCACCCAGAGGCCAGCATGGGTCTTCCACTTCACTGAGGGCTTCGGGGCTGATGCTGTGCCAGCACACACAGGCCTGTATGAGTGCCAGTGGAATATAGAATGTGCTCAATGCTCCCTCACCTGGAAAACCCTCGCTGTCCTCGCTTGCAGCCCCTGGACCTCACTCACTGCTGAGCATCCTTCTGTCTCAGCTCCAATGCCACATGCTGGCCCAGGCTGCTTCTGCCTTCCAGACCAGACCAGGTCCCCAGGTGGTCTCTCTTTAGACACCGTGTACTTTCCCTTTATAGCATTTCCCAGATTTATGACTGACTCTGTGCATGCATATCCTCCTCCCTCTAGCCTGTGAGTCCCAGGAGGGTGTGGCCCAGACTATCCTGCCCTCCAGTGTAGCCCCAGTGCCTGGCAAGTGCAGCATAATCCATCCTTCATAGTATTTGTTGAAAAATAATTAGTGGACTGATGGAGCTGGCAAGGTCACCCAGAGACTAAACTGTTTAGCTTACAAGCATAAGGACTGAGTTTGGTACCCTTGGAACCTATAGAAAGTAAAGGAAGGAAAGGGAAAAGAGGGAGGAAGGGAGGGAAGCAGGGAGGGAGGATAGAAGGGAAGGAGGAAGGAAGGAAGGAAGGAAGAAAGGAAGGAAGGAAGGAAGGAAGGAAGGAAGGAAGGAAGGAGGGAAGGGTGAGAGGGAGGGAGGAAGGAAAGAAAGAAGGAAGGAAGGAAAGAAGAAAAACAAAAGCTGGTGAGATGACTCAGCCAGTAGAGGCACTGGCTATAAACCTGACAACCTAAGGCATACATGATAAAAAGAGAACTAACTTCCACAAGTTGTATTCTGATCTTCACAAATGTCTCCTCCCACAGACAGATAAATAGATAGAGAGAGAGATAGATACAGAGATAGAGAGAGGTGATTTTATTTATTATTTTTAATTTTAATTTAATTTGATTATTTATTTATTTATTTAGGGTTTTGTTTTTTTGTTTTTTTGTTTTTGAGACAGTTTTTGGCTGTCGTGGACCTGGTCTACTCGCTCTGTAGACCAGGCTGGCCTCGAACTCAGAGATTTGACTGCCTCTGCCTCCTGAGTGCTAGGATTAAAGATATGTGCTACCATCACCCAGTTAATAAATGCAATTTTAAACATTATTTTTAAAGAATCCAGATGTGGGTGACATATACAGAGACCAGATTATCCCTAAGGCCAACAACATCCAAGCCAAGGACAGACTTTGTCTCAAACAAACAGAAAGAGAACTCACCAAAGTGGATAGCACTTTAATAAAACACCAGCTGAGATTGTCCTCTGGCCGACATACACACTCATACACATACACACAAAGGTAAGATTGATAGTCTTCTTTGTATGCTGCATTGATAAGGCTGCCCAAGGGCAGTTGTGCCTCTTAATCAATTAGCAAGCAGTCCCTTGACAGAGTCAAAGCCCAGGGCATGTCCTATTTCAGGGCTCAATACACACTATAGACCTAGTCAAAAGATAGAGGTAGGCTTTCTTTAACTGACATTTCTCTTAAAGAAACAACTGCTTAGCCACTAGTGCAGGCTGTGTGCCCTCCATAGCTAAGGGACAATGCTAAAGACACAACTGGTTCTGACTGTCCTCCTCAGCCTACAATGTCCATTGAGAGACATGAAAACAGGGTGATCAGAAGTTCAAGGTCAGCCTGGGCTACAGGAGACTTTAACTTAAAACTAAAAAGCAAACAATCAAAATAGCACTGGCAAGACTTCCCTGGCTTCTGGTCAGTGGATCTGGAGTAGCTAATCCCATCCTGGGAAAGGCGGGACCCTCAGCCCGTGATCCTGTACTTAGCACACTGTTGCCCAAATGGTTGCTGAGTGCTTAACACAAGCTGGGACTTTAGGAGAAGTGAAGTGGATGTGGGCAGGGGCATGCATATAGCAAAAAGGGAGGGTGTTGGAGGGAGGTCGCTTGTTGGTTCCCAGCCGCCCGGCTAGCTTAGATCTGAAATAATCACACAGAAACTGTATTATTTAAATCACTGCTTGGCCCCTTAACTCTAGCTTCTTATTGGCTAACTCTTACATATTAATTTAACCCATTTCTATTAATCTGCGTATGGCCAGGTGGCTATGGCTTACCGGCTAAAGTTCCGGTGTCTGTCTCCTGTGGGGCTACATGGCGTCTCCCTGACTCTGCCTCCTTTCTCCCAGCATTCAGTTTAGTTTTCCCTGCCTTGCTCTGCTCCCCTATAGCTCTGCTATAGGCCCAAAGCAGTTCCTTTATTAGCCAATGGTATTCACAGCATACAGAGGGGTATCCCACATCAGGAGGGGACATCCGTGTGTCTGTCTATCACAAGTGAGAAGGGCTCAGGCATCATCAGTGAAACCACAGAGCTCGTGGCATCTGTCATGCTACTTCACAGTAGGAACCCTCCCCACAGACCCCGCCCATCCTTCTCCTACCCCATTACCCCCATTTCTTGCCTCTGTTTGATACAAACTTGATCAGAATCTCTATTTCTGAGAGGCCACTTAATTTATTGTCCTCCTGGGGTGGCCCTAGTGGCAGGAGCTTTGCCAGAGCACTGTGACACTAGCCTGCTCTTAGGGGACAAGCTCTATCTTCTCAAGGAGAGTTTCCAACATGGTTAGCTAATAAAGACCCGGCCAGGATTCCATAGAGTTGGCTAAGTCGGCAGGTACCTAGTGGTGGCAAGTGTGACCTGTATTTATCTTCTCAAAGCATTTTCACTTCTGTCCTCTGCATTTATTCCCTAACACACCAGTATGGAAACCACATGACACGGGAGAAAATACAAGAGCAGAGACCTCTAGGGCCTAACCCAGACCGATGTATATCATGTTGAACATGCTCAATTCACAGATGCTAGGTACAGCCCAGCTTTCCTCCTTGGTGATGTGTGTGTGTGTGTGTGTGTGTGTGTGTGTGTGTGTGTGTGTGTGTGTGTGTGTGTTTAAATGATATCTCTAGCTGATATCACCCCCCAGAGTCCTGGGACCATGTCTTTTTACACATTCCACTGTGTTTCTTGCCAATATGAGTCGTTTTTAGCATAGATATTTTGGTGGCATTATTTGTCAGAGATTTGGCCACTCTGTTCATTTAGTGCTCAACAAGTAATTTCTCAGCCCCTGCCATGTGAGGGGCTGGGATCGGATATAAAGGAGTTTATGGTTTTCTGGGGGAGGCAGAGTTCATCAGTCACCAAAGAAATGTAAAATAACAGCCATGACTCACTGACTGAGACATCTCCTGAAAATACATAGTCCTCAAAGTGGAAAGGGGGACCTACAGGGATGTGACCGGTACCAAGCTGGCTTCAAAGGCTATGTGGAAAGATGAAGGGTTTTGTATTTGAGGAACTAGGTAGTCAGAGTCCAGAAACTAGGGAAAAACTGTGGTGGGGAGCAAGTTGAGAAATAGCAATGGGGCTTTCCCCGAGGCCCCTAGGCTAAGATGGGTAACAACTCTGACCTCTCTCTGGGCTTCAATTTACAGATGAGTGTGATGACAGAATGTGTGGGATTGTCCAGGCAGTTACAACTCTTTTTCTTTCTTCTTTATGCTCCACTTAGGAGCAATTAAGATCCAAACTCCTTCTCTGTCTACCTCTGCTTTTCTTTAAAGTATTTCTCACTGCATAGTGAGGACCCACAGTCCCCCATGTCTGCCTCGGTGACTCCTGGAAGAAACTACACAAGCTTTTCTGCTGGTGTCTCCAGGAGACCATGCAGGCTGTGAATCAAGCCGGTTGGAACGAGCCCTCTCGACGCTGTTAGCTTTCACGTGCTTAAGTCCAGACACCGAAACTGTTCATTCAAAGTTCCTACATTCAAGCAGCCAAAGGGAGATCATTTCAGAAACTCAGTAATGAATGTACATGTGGGTACAGGTTGTCTTGTCAAACACAATAATCACAAGGACAAGGCAAGCAGATGCTGCTTGTGTTTGAGTCCGTCTTTAACTGAAGCATGCTGACAGCCGCCTCTGGCCGTCTGCGTCTTTGAATTGGGGCATCTGGCCTTTACGTGGTGATCCCTTCTAGCCAGGACTGGGAGCATGGTGATGTCTCTGGGTCTGAGAAGCTTACAGTTAGGGAACAGGATGAGAGCACTGAATTAAAGAAGCATAAATGTGAACACTTTCAGAAGTGAAGGACGCAGCTCAGATGCTGGTGGGATGCAGAAGAGGCATTTCTAACTTACGGAAGACAAGATGGCTTTCTGCTTTATAGAAAGGGATTGTATGCGGGAGATAGAGCTCAGGTGGTAGGCCCTGGCTTCCATCCTCAGCAGTATATAAACTCAGTGTGGTGGGGACTGCCTGCAATCCTAGCATTCTGGGAGGAGGAAAAAAGAGACTCTAGAATTCAAGGTCGCCCTTGGCTACATAGAGAGTTCGAGCCTAACCTGGACTGTGAAAGACCGTTCCAATAAAGGGATGGGAGGAATAATGGTAGAACAGCAAAACAACAAGTGGTGACATCACACAGATCCACATGACAGAACCAGGATGTGCATCAGGTACTCTCAACCATTTGATGTAGTCCAAAAGGGGTGGCTGGAACCTCCATCTGCCTATGAGACTGGAATTCACAGTGAATGCTTGAATGAAGCAGTGTGACCTCAGAATCATTGGGATAGCTGAGGGCTCCTGGATTTGTTATGCAGTGATACAAATCAGCAGATAACACAATCTCTCTCTCTCCCTCTTTCTCTCTCTTTACCACCTTTCCCCGAAAAAGGATGGAATTCTAACACCAAGAAAATAGAAAGGACATCATTCTGGCTTTTGAACATAGTTAGCCTGATCAAGCCATCATGGTATCCTTCCTTCCCTCAGTAGGAAATAAAGCAATAAAAAACAAGTCATGAGCCTGCCCCTCTGTTCCCTGGCCTCACTGACCCTGAGTTGAGGCTGCTGAGATTCAAAGGGGCAGCTTCGCTTGGTCTGAACATCCATCATGAGCTAAACCAATTTGGGAATGGGTTTAGGATCACACATAAAACTCCATGATATTTTCATGAATGTGTGTATATACTAGCTTTTGATCAATTCACAGGCTCGTTGTCACGTCTTTACAAAAAGATACTGTTTCAAGAAAAGAAAGACATCTTCTTCCTTCATCATCTTTTCCAGACAAATTGGAATTGCTGAGTTTCAAGATGGTAACAGGCAGGTTGTCTGTCCATCTGGAAGATTCTGGAACCCGTCCTGGCACTAGGGGTTTTATCAGGCACCACTCGAAGTAGAGAGGAATTTGTGTGGCTGGACTGCGTGGGCCTATGGTAGTCCCTCTGAAAGTCATCCTGCTTCAAAAGTTGAAAGTAGTTCTCTCTGAAGTTGATCTCCTGTGGCACTCAGAGAAAGCATGGGCCTGGGAATTGAGGCCCCCTCTACCTACATGATCTAGGAGAGCCTCTCTTCATCAGAAAAGTCTTTGGAGGAAGCCCCTTGAATGTTTTACATACTCTCACCATCCAAAATGAGGAGACAGCTCAGTTGCAAGCATGAGAACCTGAGGTTGGTTCTGCAGAACCCACATTAAAACAAAACACGAAACCACACAAATGGGCATGGTGGCATGTGTGTGTAATCTAACAAACTGTCCTAGGGAGGCAGAGGCAAGAGGATTCCTGGGGCTCACCCACCAGTCAGTCTAGTCTACCAGGTCAATGAATGAGGAATGACAGCGGATGTCTGAGGAGCTACACCAAGATTATTTGGTCTCCACAGGAACCCACTACACATGCACCTGCACACATATGTGCACATACACACACACACATACTTATGATGTGTATATGATATTCCTATGTTAATTAGCTCATTTTATTCATTCCACAATGGATATGTATTTCAAAGCACTGTATGGTATACAATAAATGTATAATTTTAAATTTCCCAATTAAAAAATTGATTCTGAAATTAGTAGGAAAACAAAAGCCCCTTTGCCTGGATGATGTGGAAAGGAACATAGTCGTCCAGAGGCCTCCTAGCACTCTCTATGACATAGTCTCTTTTATATGTTAAAACATATCAAGGAAGACATTCTTTCATGTAAATCCTACCATCCTGGTGACACTGTGTCTTTTGGTCCTCAGGGGCTGTGTAACATCCATTGTCAATACACCATAATTTGTTATGCCATCCCCAGCTACTAAATGTTAGCTCCTTCCAGCAGTGTGTGTGCGTGTGTATGTGTGTGTGTGCGTGTTTGTGTGAGAGACAGACAGAGACAGAAAGAGATGGAGGAAAGAGACAGGGAGAGAGAGAGAGAGAGAGAGAGAGAGAGAGAGAGAGAGAGAGAGGAGGGAGATTAGAGTTGATCAGCAGCAGCAGCATTTCAGTTTGTGCAGCTCTTTGCTTGTCAGATGGTTTCTTTGGTGTAAAAGCCCCAAGAGAGGGATTTACTGAGTCAGGGTGAGCGACTCTTCTGATTCCTGCTACAAAGCACAGCACGGGGTTTCTTTGGTGAAGAATTATGCAGATTTACAGCCTAAGTCTCCCAGGTTTAGTGCAGCCTGACCAGCATCAAGGGTATTTTTTTTTTGGAAGACAAAATAAAAAGTCATCTCCCGAATGTGGCATTAATTTTCATCTTTTATTCTGAGCAGGAACGAGCATTTCTCTACAAGTCCACTCATCTAGGGCTACTCATGAGCAATGTTTTAGGGCCACATTTGTGCAGACAGATGCAGAAAGGGAACATCTGGGAGGGTGGTGGCAGGTATGGAGGAGCCGCTAGGGTCTCTATCGTACAACTTACGTTGGTTTCTGTGATGGGGTATCCTTATGACCATCCTCCCAGTTAAAAGCAAATAGATGGCTGTCACTCTTGTGGCCCAAAGAGACAGACCTGCAAAGTAAAGGACCCCATGTGGGTTCTTTGTTCTTCTGTTGTCCTTATTGAGAGCTTTGAAGGAACTTGAGGGAGTCTTGGGCCCTGGGGCATCCACTGTGAGGCTTCAGAAGAGAAAGCTGGCTGTAAAATACATGATGGAGCCCGTCATGATGGATTTGCTCCTTCATTTCCATTTTCTTGTGTCCTTAACCACTGGTCTTCTGAAGACAGGTAGAAGAGGGTTTCTTTGCCTCGTTGTTTCGATTTGTTTTGGTTTGAGATAGGGTCTCATGTAGCTCAGGCTGGCCTTAAACCTGCTATGTAGTCAAGGATGACCTTAAACTTCTAATCCTCCAGCCTCTGCTCTCCTGGCATTGCGACCACCACTCTGCCTGATTCTATGCAATGCTGGATATGGAATCCCAGACTGCCTGCCTGCTAGGCAAATATACCACCAACTGAACCATATTGCTAGAGAGGGCTTATTTTAAGTCTTAATAAAGTTGGGTCTGAAAACCCCAGCCCTGTTCCCTCTGCTGGCTTCCCCTAGTGCACAAGTGAGGGATGGAAAATTGTGGAATGAGACGGTGAGCACAGGGCTCCAGGCTCTCAAGACAGCAAGCTTTCTCTGTCTAGTTTCTTATCACATTGCTAATAAGGCCTTTCCTGTTCCCCTCCCTCCCCTCCCTCCCCTCCCTCCTCTCCCCTGCCAGGGAGGCAGGCAGCCAGGGCTTTTATGTAACTGACTTGACTCCAGGGCCAGCAAGTTGCCTGCTTGTTCAGCCCACTGAGCTGTGGAACGCTGCTTTCTTTCTCCTTCCTGCCCTCGCCGGGGAGGAGCACCATGAGAAGATGACTGACTTGAGTCACGAACCCCCTACCGGGCTCTGCGGGCCTCTCCAGGCTGTAGAAACACTCACCGGGAACTAGCCAGGCATCGTCCTGCCTCGGTGGCTGAAAGCCAAGGAAAGGTTCCTCAGGTACCAGGTGAAGTCCTAGCGTGCAACACCCCAGCTGCTTGTGTTCCTCTTCTCCCTCATGGGTGTGGTTTTAAAGAGACTAGTCAGAAAAGCTGCCCAGGCTGCTGGGACATGCAAGTTCAAGGGAGTCCCCAGCGTCAAAGTTGACAGCTACAAACACGGCGCGTTCACACTCATCTGGAGCAGCGCCTACCTGGGTGAGGAGAAAGCTGCCGGCCCTTGCTGGTAGGATTTGCTGAAGGAAAAAGCTGTGCTCAGCTCTCCCCAGGCCACCCCACCACAACCGGTCAGCCTGAGTCCCCCACATCCAGAGCATCCTCCCCCCACCACACACACAAACCAAGGCCTTCTGCACACTTAAGCAACGGAATATGATGGGTTAAAAATTTGGCCCGCTGAATCCAAAAGACTCAGCTCTCCTCTTTCCTGGTTCTGTGATTTGTTTGTGCATTGTGCATATACATGTATGTATGTTTGCATGGAGTGGCAGGGTATGTGTGTGCGGGTGTGCATATGCATGGAGCCTAGAGGTTGATGTCATCAGGCATCCTTCTCAGTCACTCTCTACCATATTTGCTAAAGGAGAACTCTCACTGAACCTGGATTAGGCAGGTCTAGCTCTAAGTTTTTCGGGGGACTCTGACTCTCTAGCCCTGGGTTGATGGATAGCCTGCCACTCTTGCCTGGCTTTGATTGGAGTGCTGGAGATCCGAACTCTTGCGGTCCTCTTGAGTATGTAGTGAACACTTCACCCACTGAGCTGTCTCCACAAGACCCCAGTTTTATAGCTTGTGCAAAGTGACTTAAGCCTTCTCAGACTAAGTTTCTTCATCTGGGAAGTGGTCATGATAAGCAAACCTATCTAAGAAAATTTTGGAGATGGTGCAGCAAGAGGTAAAACAGAAAGCCTTTGCAGGATTGCATGACATGTGTAAGGTGCAAATCAAAAAATCTCGGGTTTTGATTTTTGTTTTTTGTTTCTTTTTCTTGTCCCTTATGCCTTTTTAACCTAGGCCAGGTGTCATTTCCCTTCAGGGACCTTGACTACATCATTGATTGCTGGCAAGTTCTCTTGGCAAGGTCACTTCATTGAATGGACTATGTTCCCTGGGTATAGACAACCCAAAGCAGCATAGGTTTTGTTTTTGCTGCAGTTCAATGTGTTTTTTCCGTTTTCAGTTACTTGGAGGTCTATGATTTATCTCATTTCTACTCATCCACCGGGCAAATTATTTTGAATCAATTTCAGTAAAAATGATAATGAAGACACCCTTGTTCTGAAATCATTTTCCATATGGAAACCACAAATAAAGCCAAATCCCTAATTGAACAGTGATGTTTACTATAAACAACTTCCCAGGGAAAAACAAACCTGATTCTTCCTAAGGGGCCGTCTCTCTGTGACCCACAGTGTATCTCGTGTGTTTACTGTTCCAGGCTCTCATGCCTGTCTGGGCATCACAGCTGGCCCCCTTCTGACTCTGGAGAAGACAAATGCAGTGAGCACAAGTGTTACTAGTTCATTTTTTCTGTGCCGGGGAGACCACTACTTGATTCCCAACTCTCCAAAGTGACCCTAATAAGCAGCCCAGGTTGAGATCTGCCAGGCTAAACCTTTCCACGACCTGTATGCAAGAAAAACAGAAAGGCAACCTTCCTCCCTTTGTTTATCTCTAAATTCTTCTACATTCCTTATGTTCTCAGCCAAAACTCCTCCTCCCTCTGTCTTCACACCTAACACCATTTCAGGTGTGTTCTGCAAAGTGTGAGCACTGTTCCTGGGATATATAAAGATTTGCTTGCAACCCAGATGCATTTGGGAAAACACATTTCCAGATGTTACGGATGAGGAAAGGCTGAAATTCGAGTGTCACAGCACTTTAGCTGAGGCCACCCTCCCCGTGCAAGTGAGCCACAAAGATAAATCTACCCAGGTCTCAGTTGACCGTGCCATGACGTTTCAACCCATGGATAGGATATCCAGGCTTATCAGGTTAAGGCAATTCCTAAGGAAAAGGTGGAACCATTTCTAGATCATGAGAGGCTCCAAAGCTAGAATTATCTAAAACAAAATAAAGACTTTGCACAGTTGGCTATAACATGATCAGCAGCTTGCCTTTTATAAAAGAGATGTAGATTGCTGATGTTAGTAAACTAATATCATTTTTAAAAAATTTGGTCTTTGTGTGGATGTCTAAGTGTGGTTTATGTATGTGTCTGAGGGGTTGTGTCCATGTCCATGTACATACATGTGTGTACACATACATGGAAATCAGTGGTCAAAATGAAGTGTCCTTACTAGGACTCTCTACCTTAATTTTGAGACAGGCTCTCTCGCCGAATCTAAAGCTCACTGATCATCTGGGACTGCTGGCTGTAGGGATCCATCTGCCTCTTCGCTTCAGCAATAGAGTCATAGACACCTGTCACCCACCACAGTCAGCTTTTTAAATGGATACTCGGAATCTAATCACGAGGACTCCGGTCCTCGTGAGTAGATAGTAAGCACCCTACTGATTAAGTCATCTCTCCAGCCCTAGAAACCTAATTTACATAATGACAATCTGTACAAAGGGTTGGCCTGTTAGCCCCCCTTCATGTGTGTGTGTATTCATTTGATATTTGAACCAAATAGTGTTCATGCTTAGACATTCCTGACCACCCATTTAGCCGCACAAGCAGTGAGTGACCATGTTTGCAGATATCATGCCTGTTAGGCTGGTAAAAGCCCAGATAAAACTCAGGGACTCATGTTAATTAGCAGAATGTCTATACCTTTGGATGGCCTACCCAGAGCCCCCACTTCTGCCTTTTGGTTACCTTCAAAGAAGGCAATCTCTTGAGACCGGAAATCTGAAACTACAGGATAGAAATGGAGTCAAGCTTGGCGGGGAGCATACTGACCACTGTAGGGAGATAAGGATGCTCACTTCCTGTTTCTATAATGGTGATGGGGCTTTATTAGTCTTTCTGGACAAGAAAAGCCAGACAAGCCATTAGTGTGCACAGAAATCCAAGTTGCTCATGTCTTTCTGGGTTATAGTCCATATAGACTTGAAGCAAGCCATGCAAGTTCTTTACCTAGTCATTCCCATCTATAAAATGGAACTAATTCATACCTCACACAGTGTTGAGAGGAGAAATTGATTAATTAATGTTTACAGTCCCCTTTGAACTTGAAAAAGCTTCCCTGGAAGTTGTTATTAAGTCTATATCATTTTCACTTTGAGTTTTGGGCAATGTCTGAACCTGAAACTCAAAGGGAACTTTCCAGATCGTCCTCCTCCTAAGAAAAGGGGAAAACATAGTAAGATTGATGCCGGTGCTCTGAACATGGCCATCCTTCCACCAGGAAGGATGTTCTTCATAAGGCCCTAGATGAAGGGCTAGAAGCAAGAAGAATACAGAATTAGCCAGGAAAGGCTGGAGTTGCCCTCCAAAGTGAGAAGGACTGGGGAAGAAATCTATTGGTTCTCAGAAAATTTAGCTCTTGACCCTTTGGCCTTCATTAACCTCCAGGAAAGTCAGACTGGAGACCAGAAGGCAGAAGGGGTTGGGTGTGAAGTATTAGAGGATGCTCAAGAGTGGGGAGATGACTCAGTTGGGCAAGAGTGAGGACCTGAGTTTGATCTCAAAAGCATGTGTGAAACAGCCTGGCTTCAGACTGATGAGAGACCATGTCTCAAAAGTAAGGCAGGGGCCAGGCAGTGGTGGCACAGGTCTTTAATCCCAGTACTCAGAGGCAGAGGCGGATCTCTGTAAGTTCAAGGCCAGCCTGGTCTACAAGAGCTAGTTCCAGGACAGCTAGGACTGTTAAACAGAGAAACCCTATCTCAAAAACAACAACAACAAAAGTGATAACACCTGAGACCTGAGGAAGACATCCAAGGTTGTCCTGGCTTCCACACCACAAACACACATGCACACAAGCACTGACACACACACATCCATGCACACACTTTAAAAGGAATAGTCAATATAATTTTATTTGTAACTTTGCTTATTTAGCCCATTTTCTTGCAATAGTAAGGTAGCCAGGAATAGACAGATAGTTGTCTCTAGTCAGATCATCAGGCTGTGGTCTGGATTGGGTTTGATACTTAACACAAAGTTACTCGTGACTGAGAGCCCCTATGGGGAAAGTGACTCTTTAGAACTGGGGGTTTTGCCTTTCTGTTTGGATGAGGAAAAGAAGGTATAGTGTCTTCAGCATGGGAGGTGGGGTTCATAATAACCAAATTTCATTAGAGAACCGTTGTAACAAAAAGATAACAAGCCTGGGTTCATCTCTTCAATAAACCTGATCAAAAACTTACTAGCCACTTTGATCTGAGAGAACTGAACAGCACCACCCAAGGAAGAAACCGCTAGCTGTGCTGTGCATCTGCGAGGTCCACACGGTTGAGCTGGATTATTCTCGCAGGAGGTGAAGGCTTGAGTTTTAATTCAATGGAGTCTATACAACAGGACTACATATTGACTATTGGATTAAACAGCTAGCCAATTTCCTTCTCCGGGTTCAATATTCAAGAATGCATGAGAGCCGAGAGCCCCTCCAGATGTGCTTTTGTGAGGCCGTGGTAACCCACTTATGCCGCAGCAATGCTTCCTAAGCCATTTGAAGCAGCATCCTCACATCCCTGGCTCAGCAGTTCAATATGCCCTCAGCTATTGGTATTTTGCTCATTCCCCAAACTAGTAAGATAGCTGCTTGGTTCTTGGGTCTCCAACGTGGTTATTAGAGGTGTGCACCTGGCCTCTGCAGCTTCTGTTGCTCCCACCACCCCACCTCTTGGTTTAAATGCCCGATCTGCTGAATAAGGAAATTTAAATGGAGGTGGTGCACCCAGCACCCAGGGACTGCAGACAAGAGAAGGGGAGGCAGAAATGGAAATGTTTATTATTTATTTATTTGTGTGTGTGTGTGTGTGTGAGAGAGAGAGAGAGAGAGAGAGAGAGGCAGAGAGACAGAGAGAGAGACACGCACAGAGAGATTGAGAGAGAGAGAGAGAGAGAGAAAGAGAGAGAGAGAGAGACTGCAACAGAGACAGTACAAGCTTGGGGATGAGAGGATAGCTCGTAGGAGTCAATCCTCATTCCAACATGTGGGCCCCCAGTCCAGGTCCAGTCATCAGGGTTGGCAAGAGGGTCCTTTATCTGCTGAGTCATCTTGCCAGCCCAGGACATGCAATTTTAATTTCTCTCCTTCAAAAGATCAAACTTTGGTAGTCATCTATTTTAGCATCTTAATATCCAGCAGAATGAGGTCAGCTTTTGGCCACTTTTGAAATCAAAGTGAGTGAGTAGTCATTTGCTTTTTGAAATGAACACTTAACTTAGATGGAGGACTGAGGCACAGAAAGGCAGAATGACATACCTAAGGCCACACACAGCCAGGGGGCTCCTGGTTACCGTGCCAGTGGATTTGGGATGAGACCACAGCATTCCCTTTGACTTCTACCACAGTGCTTTCCTGACTCCGTACCCTGGCTTTGGTTTTGCTGTCAGGTGACCCCTTAACTGAGAGCACTGCATGCTCTTGCGGAGGACTGGGTTGCACCAGCTGTTTCCCTTTGTTTTCATGGCACTGTTGCTTTGTTTGCTGCTGTCACCATAGACTCTGAGTCTCCAGAGGGTAAAGGACTACTTGTGTTGATGACCATCGTGCGCCTGGCCCTCTGGTTAGTGTTCGCTCAGCATCTGATGCTTACTAAGCACCACTCCAGGTCCCAGGGATTAATACAGTAAGATGGACCGGTATGTGTGCCTTTGGGGATTTCTATTCCCTCTGAGAACACTGATAATCAGTAACAGAAAAGTAAGCCAAGTGTGTGCTAGATTAGAAGGGCAGCAGGAGTGGTGGGGATGAATAAAGGGGTGCAGGCTTTGGGTTAAAGAGAGTGGCTGGGGCAGAACTGCATATACCCAGAGCTGGTGCTCACATTGTTACTGATCCAGTGACTAGGCAGTGGGTAGCACATCTACAAACTCCTGTGTTCACATAGGGGTGTGGTGGGAGGGATGGAATAGTTATATGCTTACTATCAAAGACTAAGGACCAGAATTTGGATCCTCAGAACCTTGTAAATGTCAAGTGGCCATGGAAGACCTGCCTGTAATTCCAGTCTCAGGAAGCACACACAGGGGATCTCAGAGCAAATTCATAGAGAAACCAGCCATATAGGAGAACTCAGGTTTGACTGAGAGACCATGCCTCAATAAATTAGGTGAAAGAATGATCCAGGATGATTCTGGGTACCAATCTTGGATCCCCTTATGCATATATACCCAGTATGCATGAAAACCCCCTCACACATACCTGTGTGCCCATGCATACATACACACATACTCACACAGACATATATACACACATATGAAATGGAAAAAATATTCATGGACCTGTGTTAACCCAACCTACTCAGCCAAAACTGCACCCCAGACTTCATGTTGTGACTCAACTCAGTTGCATTCTGTCTTCGGGCTGGGATCTGTGCTGTTCCATGCTGTGTGTGTGTTATGCTGTGCGTGCTGTGCTGTATGTACTATGCTGTGCTGTGCTGTGTGTGTGTGCTGTGCATGCTGTGCTGTGCTGTGTGTGTGTTGTGCTGTGTGTATTGTGCTGTATGTACTATGCTGTGCTGTGGTGTGCTGTGTGTGATGTGCTGTATGTACTATGCTGTGCTGTGTGTGTGTTGTGCTGTGTGTGATGTGCTGTGTGTACTATGCTGTGCTGTGGTGTGCTGTGTGTGCTGTGCTGTATGTACTATGCTGTGCTGTGTGTGTGTGTGCTGTGTGTGCTGTGCTGTACGTACTATGCTGTGTGTGCTGTGCTGTGCTGTGCTGTATGTACTATGCTGTGCTGTGTGTGTGTTGTGCTGTGTGTGATGTGCTGTATGTACTATGCTGTGTGTGCTGTGCTGTGCTGTGCTGTGCTTATTCCAGTTTGGTTTGCAGCAAATTTCATGCCCTTACATACAACCTGCTCTCCTAGTCTTTGGTGTTCCCTCCCGTCTGTCTTCCCAGCACACAGTGGCCAAGGTCACTGGTCTTCCAGGCCTTCATCCCATACCAGTCTTCTACATCTTCAAGAGTGGCTCTGTTCTTTCTTTCTTCCCTTGAAGAAAATTGCCTCACATGTGACTGACCAAGATGGAGGGATGTGGCCCCTCTACTCTAACATGTGTCTCCCAGACACATTTGCTTTCAACAACAACCACATACATTTATATCTCCCTTTTGATGTATGGCAGATACTGTTTTAGTATCTTATATTATTGACTCATTTAATACAACAATCATATGAGAAAGACACCATTATTCTCATTTTACAGAGGGTGAAACTGAGGCACACAATAACTTTGGTCAAAGGCATGGTGTTTTAAAGGATTGGAGCTGCGATTCAAACCTTGGCTATCTGTGCTTACTCAATACCGTATCACAGCCCCATCCCTAAAATTAGCTCATGTTCAAACTCCGTTTGATTGGTAGTGACTGCTTATGGTTCTGTGGCAAATGACTTGGGAGCTGTGCTTGGTATTCATTGGAAAGAATTCTGTGATCAATTAGTAATGTCTGATATGGATTCAGGCAGGGAAAGTGTCTGGACTTGGAGCATGGCTAGTGAAGGCGACATCTTGGGGCTGGTCCTTATTAACTCACACTGAAATATGGACTAGTTCCCAGCTGAGTCTGACTCCTCTATCCATGACAGGAGTGGGAAAAGTGGGACCAGGAACATGGGTTTTGGTCTGAAGAACATCTAATAAGAGGAGCAAGGGAGAAAGAGGAAGGCCAGAGAGACACTTACTCCTGTGGGCAGGTCATGAGCCCCTTCATCTCCAGCTAGTCCGTTGTCATGATATTCTGGTGCTGTCTAAACTCTAACTTAGTTCTAACTGAGCCAGCAAAATAACTTTACCTTCAATAAAGTTTTGAGCTCCCCTCGAATTAGCAATAGACTAAGCCACAGAGTTTGCACTGCGCTTGTTCGCATGCAGACATTGCTGAAGTCTGCAGATCTGCCGCTTCCTCGGCCACTTAGGGATAGAGAGGTGGAGTCAGAGGGCAGAAGGAGCCGAAGCTCAAGGTAAGCTCCCGTTCCCATGCTACATGATATTCTGTAATGACCCAGCTGTGAAAGGACCTCGTGCTTCACAAGACAATTCTTCTAAGTCAGTAATTTGAAACCTAAAGAGGTTTGATGTCCCATAAGCATATTCATCTTGCTGTGTTTATTAAATTAAGCCCTCTACGAATCAGCAACAACATACTGTTCATTAATAAGAAGAGAGACCACTGTGTCCCCCAAGGGAATATGTTGGCTCAGTTGTGATCCAAGGTAGGCATAAATGAAGTGTGTGTGTGTGTGTGTGTGTGTGTGTGTGTGTGTGTGTGTGTGTGTGTGTGTGTGTATACCATGAGTCATGAATACTGAGGGAGCAATATGAAAAAGGAGTTTAAAATGTCTTAAAAACTGATACCAGAAATATCCAAGAAGAGTTTACCAATACTAAACCTAAGTACTAAACCTAAGAATTTACCAATACTAAACCTAGTCGCATGCCTAGCAAGATACTAGCTTTAAAAAGAGGAAAACTAAAATGGCAATTGCAAAGTCTCTCTAGGAAAAAAAAAAGCAGATCTTCTCAAGAGAACCCACACACATTACATTCAAAACCAACCTACATATAGGAAAATTGGGCCTCCCCCCTTCGAGCAACATTTACATAGTCAAACAACTGAAGAGAGAATTCTATTAACAAAGCAAGCCCCCATCAAGTTAAAGCCTAGAAATACTGCCATCGGGGCTCGGTGGGGAAGCTCATCATTTGCAGCTTGGGCCAGAATAATGTGGAAATCCCATCCATTGAGACTGGTGTTCATGCTAAGGCTGAAGGCAGCTATCCTGGGAGCCCATTACAAATGGAGAGAACTCACCAGAGAAGGGCTGGAAGAAAAAGGAGGAGAGGAAGCCATACTGGGTGCCCATGTGATTCATAGCTGAGACCTTTCAGGGGTTTGGGGTGTATCTGGTGCCAAAGAGAACTTACTTCAGGAAAAACATCTTCAGTTCATAGTAATAAACTCCAAAGGAAGTTGAATGATTGCTCTGAGTGAACACGAATTTGTTCTGTAATTTACCCTAAATTTTCAGGTTTCCACTTAAAGCCAGGAGTGTTTTGTAATAGAATCTAAGAAACCTGGTTATCATGTGGGTTTTTACTAAGAGACTGCTTTCATCCCCAATTCTTGTGTGAGCTTTAGGGAGAAAATAAGATCACCACAGGAGGGGCCGGATCGGAATGTTCTAGAAAGAACCCACAAATGACTTATGTCCATTCAGAGGTTTGCGACAAAGGAGGCACATCTCAGGTCTTTAGTGAAAAGAACGATGGAGACAGGGAGACCTTTGAGTGACCTAGATATGGAGGCATCTCTGACTACTTCCCAGATGCTATGAAGACAGAGGCTTAGTGAGACAGGGCAGGGAGGTAAGTGAGCAGCCACATTTATGATTGCAACGTTTTTCTCCACAAGAAGCAGTAATGTTCACAGCTACCTGAGAAGGAGTCCTTAGGAATAAATGTTCCATAGGGTCCAGGAAAACTGCTAATGAGTTAGGAGAGAGCCTTAGATGGAGAAAGCACAAAATGGGTCACCATATTTGACGGTGACTGTTGAGACCACCTTCATCTTGATATACTCCACCCAGACTCAGCTAACCCATATATCCTAGTGAAATCCAGAGCAATAGTGGGATTAGGCACCTTCAGTATAAGGCAGAAAAATGTTCTACTTGGAATCTCCAAAAGTAGACTAGAGAGATACCTCATTTAGTAAAGTGTTTATCTTGTAAACATGAAGACCTGAGCTGGCTCTACAGCCTAGCCCAGCTAGTCAACTCTAGGTCAATGAGAAGACCCTATCTCAAAAAACTTGAGGACCAATTTCTGCCCTCCATATGCACACCAGAGTGCCTACACATGTACACACACACACACACACACACACACACACACACACACACAATTTCCAGAAACTTTGCCTGTCAATGTTAATGAGGTCTTGAAATCTGAAGCAGGCCAAAGGTCCATTCTATTATCAAAGGGCCTTCAACCTTGTCTCACCTTAGTGATTTTCATGGGCTGCGGATGTGCTCTGATTTTCCACCCTGATTTTCACTCCCTGGATGGCCATGCAGCGCTTCATAAACAATTGGAATCTTAAATCTGGCAGAGGAGATGTGTTATGTTGCTGCTGCGTCATTAAGCCTTTTCAACCCATCATGTAAACACCAAGCACACCTTGAAAAGCTCAAAGCCCTCTGTCCCTTCATTTGGAATGTAAACCTGTCGAGTATGTCCAGAGTGGGGGTCACCCTGTCCTCCCGCTGATCTTGGGTGGACCTAAGTTGGCTCTGTACCCTGAGTTTGGACTCTTGTGTGCCTGGTGACCTTCACTAAGTTGCACCTCCTTCTTCAGCCTCATGTCTGTAAGAGAGAGTTCTCTCACTATCCAGGCCCTATGGTAACCCTATCTAAATTATAAAGCATTTGTGTGGGGGGGCGCACACACATGAGCATAGGTGTGACTTTCAGAGGACAGACCCAAGAGCCACGTCTCTCTTCCCGCCATGAAGGGCTCAGGGACCAAACTCAGGTTGTCAGGCAGGGAGGCAAGCGCTTTTATCCACCAAGCCATCTCATTGGCTCTGGAAACTAGACCTTGTTGCACACTTAGAGGGTTATTTACTGAGGAGATTTCAGAGGAAATCAGTATTAATGGAGTAAATAAAGACCATGTCCCCATGTAAATTTAATATAAATGAACAATACTACTCTTTAAAAAATTAATAAATTTTAAAAAATTATAAACTTTATTATAAAAGCCTTGCAAACAACACACACACACACACTAACCAGACTGAAATCTATCCGTCTCAGTGAACTTCTTCACAGTTAGAACAGTCACTCTGAAACTACACATTAGATTTTACCCTTCTCATCATTGAATAGATTTTTATGCACTTACCCATCACCAATCATTAAAAAAAAAAAAACTATGTCCAAGTTAGAACTAGAGAAATAATTAGCTTTCTATCCTTCCATTCCTCATTCCTCTTTGGAAATTTATACTGGAGTATTTAGGCTCAAGGACCATGCTATGTATACCCAATTCCCAAGTGGTTCAGTCGACAAATTATATCTAGCCAGAGAGAGAGAGAGTTCTATAAGTAAATACCACAAACAATAACAGAATGTATGGAGAATATCATTCTCCAAGCCAAAGCTCACCATAGACACAGCAAGCCAAGTTTCTGCTGAAGCCTGTATTCCATACTTGTCAAGATGGATCAAAGCTTTATCCCCTCAACCCCGACCTTCGGGTGCAAATGAGCTGTCTAGGGAGATTGTCAGAGAGCAATGAAAAGTCTCTTCCTCAAAGGCCAGAGAATTGAGGGCCCTCCATGTTCATCAAAAGAAGCTAAGTGGCACTGGTAACCCCAAATATGTAATGATTCACCTCTCCTGGTAACAAAGCAGCTCCAGAGAATTCCCTGGAGGGATTACTCTTAATCGGCAATTAAGAGAAAGTCTGGGCACATGCTAATCCAGGGCTTAATCGCGGACATTTTAATGTGCTGCTGTAGTGTGGATATAAAACTGGGATTCTACTAATTGAGCCTGGATTGTGGGTGTTGGAGGAGAGTGAACATGGCTGGACTGTGGACCCAGCGGTGAGGAAGGTTCTGATAGGAGGTGCCAAGCAATGCTGGGAGGTTAATACAGACCCCAGATGTGCACGCAGGTCAATGGACACCCCACTATCTTTATGGCAGGGCAACTGGAGCGATGGGGGAAACCAAGTTCCTAAGATGATGTGTAAATGACAGGCATTTCCATTTGTTCTAATTTTATGTTTAAGTTTATGTGTATGAGTGTTTTGTCTACATGCACGTAAGTGCACTGTATGCACGTAGATTTTGTAGAAGCCAAAAGAGGAAGTTGGATGCCTTGGAACTGGGTAGTTAGAGATGGTTGTGAGCCATCATTCAGGAGCTGGGTATTGAACCCTGGTCCTCTTCAAGAGTAGCAAGTGTTCTTAACCACTGGGCCATACCTACACAGCACCGGCAACCTGATTCAAAAGTTCTGAGACACAAGGCATAGACATCCATCTGTGGAGAAGGACACAAATTTAAACTTTTTCACAGACAGGTACTGTCTGCAGCATTTCTCTGTAGTTTTCTTCCTAGAAACTAATTTTCTAGCCTCCTGGGATCCAAACCACGATGAAGTATAGTTGGCAAACAGAAACTCCCAGTGGCCATGACATAGAACCCCAGGAAACTAGGGGGATTCTGCCAGATGCTCAGCAGCTGCCTTTCTCTCTAGCTGTCATTTCTAAGTCCCACCTTGTTCACTGTGATTGAAAGAGTTGATGCTGCTTTTAGCCCCAGAATTCTCATTAGGAAACTCAGAAGCTAGTTTTAAATAGTGCTCACTTTAGAGAAATTTATTCCATACTCCTGCTTTCGTTGGGAATGCACTTTGGCCACGCCTGCCTACATTTTTTTGCAGGAGAATATATGCAAAAGTAAGTCTTCATGATCTATTTGTATGGAGATCAAGCGCCTCCCCATCCCCATCCCCCCCAGAATTTTCAGTCTGTATTTGTGGGTCCCCGAGAAGTGAGTCTTCATGATCAAGCGCCTCCCCAACCCTACCCCCCCTAGAATTTTCAGTCTGTATTTGTGGGTCCCCGAGAAGCGAGTCTAGTTCCCACACTGGCCATCAGATGTCTGAGCCAGTGTTTGTGCGTGATTCTCCTGTGCTCACATTATGGAGGACACTCTGACCCATCTTCCCTCCTTGCAGGGAAAAGCAAATGCCACAAGCAAAAGCTGCAGAGGGGGAAAAGCAGCTTGGTAGCAATCAATAGTTACCTTCTTTGTTTATGGATGATTGTTTATTTATTTACTTATTGGAGACAGGGTGTCATGTAGCTCAGGCTGGCCTCTAACTAGCTAAGGATAACCTTGAACTTCTGATCTTCCTCTATCTGCCTCACTAGCACTGGGATTACAGGCATGTACCTCATGCCTGGTACTTGGGTGCTGGTATTCTAATTTAGGGAATAATGCATGCTATGCAGAAATTCTACCAAGGGAGTTGTACCCCCACCCCATGAGTTGCCCTTTAAATTACCAGAATCCTCCTGTTTACCAACCATATAAAGGCCCTAGTGCTGGACTCTGCAGAGCCTCAAGGTGACCACTCTCTAAAGCCTGTGTCCCTCTGGGAAGAATGCAGGATGCAGATGGAGTAACTACCGCAACTCGCAGGAGGAAGATGAACGGTACTGAATTGATCCACACAAGAGTTCCTGGGCTCTTTACAGCAACAAGTCGTTGCTTTAGGCTGTGTATTCCAGAAGGCTTCCCAGAAGAGGAAGCCTTGAGTAGTAATCCAGGGAGAGAAGAAGCATAGATGAGTGAGATGAAGAACAGACCATGCCTGGTGAGGGGACCATGTTAGACATCACTGACATGTAGAAAATAAGACCCAAAGACTAGAAAAACCACCAGACCTGCCTCTGATGCTGCGACCTGTAGCCTTCAAACTGTGCAAAAGGGCACCAGAATCGCCAAACAGAAATAAGAGATGGTCTATTAGATCTGTATTTCGAAGAAAGAAAAATGTGTTGTTTTTTTTTTTTAAAATAACTATGTCTCAAATATTGTATGGGGCTTACACAAAGTAAGTGTTGTTTCTCTGAAACTCAAATGCAATGTGATCTCTCCTAGTTCATCTGTCAGTCCTGAATAGGGAGCACATGATGGTTTGGAGTCCAGGAGCCCCTCAAGCTAAATTGTCTCCAAAGCTGAGATCAGGACTGTGACCCCTCTTCTCTGCTTTGCATTCCTTTATGGGAAAGCGCCATGGGAACCTTGCATCCCATTCAGGGGTTCCCTGCTCCTGAAGCCACTGTGTTCTCTGGTTCTAAGAGAAAAACGCGAACATGTGTTCCCTAATGCCCAAATGAAGTGGCTGTCCCCAGAGAGGCTGATGACAGCAGATCTGAACTGGGCTTTGTAAACATCGTTTCTTATAAGCCCCCGACTTCTAGGCTTTCCGTGCCTGCCAACATCCTGGTCAGTCAGAAGACACACAGGGGAATGAACCTTCATAAGCATAACATAAAGAGCCTAAGAGAACATTTAGAGAAACACTATAATTTTCATTAAAACTTTTTTTCTACAAGCAAAAATGTGATATGTTTGAATATTTGTAGTGTTTAGAATTCAAATGGGCAGAGCATCCAGAAACAAAAAAACAAAACAAAAAAACCCTTTAATGAAGGTGTAAATTGTGCCTTTTGAAAATGACTTTCTTCCCTCGCCTGGTACCCACAGTAATGAACACTCCTACCCAATCAAAATATGAAAACAGAATTGGAGCTGTGTCAGCAACTTGGCGGCAAATAAAACCCAAAACAGGTCGTAGCACATGCTAGGAATACAAAATAAGGTTAGGAGTGATGCTTCAGCTTCGGGTTCTTCAGGCTCTGGAAATAATAGAGCATAATTTAGTAGAAGAAGAACGAGAGAGTCAGCACACACAGGGGGAAAAAATGAAAGAAGCAAGGAAAACCGTGCGGGGTGGGAAAGGAGTGGAGAGACAATGGGTTTGGGTTTCCGATCCTTAGAGAAGGAAGTCCCAGGCTGATCAGAGAAGCAGCTGGAGCAGAGAGGGTGGTCTGATTGGGTTTTATAGAAACCGTTCCTCATATTGAATTTTCAAGGTGATTGTGTGGACCCTGAGCCTCTGAAGCGAGCCGGTGGCATAAGCATTTGTAACGTTAAAGGTGTGATTTCCAACAAGACCTGAAAGCAGTAGCCAGGGCAGTCCCAGCGGTGTCTGGTTACCTAGTGACTAGGATGTTCAAGGACAGTTTATTAGTCTAAGATGATCCCCTAAACCCTAGCCAAACTTGCCCAGAATCTCTGTAATTACCCTGGCTTACAGGTGCCTGTGTCAGCTCACAAGCTTCAGCCAAACAGGGGTCCTTTTCTTTTTTGCAACTTCATCAAGATATTTCTAAATCCTGATGCTCTCTGAAAAAAAAAATGCCTAAGCCTAGTGAATAACAAGACGAAATAAAAACCGTGGGCAGGTTTTCAGCCTGCTATTATATCTGCAAAGAACTTATCAAGACAGTTATCTCAAATACCAGTTGGCACATTTACTTTCTCTCTAACTCAATTAAAGGGTGTTTTTCTTAAATATTTATCATGGAAGTTAATTTCTCTTTGTACTTTACTTCCTGGGGCTAACAGTTAAGGATTTGAGATTAAGGGAAGGGGGTGGCCTTTTTTTTCTTCCTACTGCTACATTCACACTGGGAAAAATAATTCAAAAATGTGATTTTGCTCATTCTCCCATCTTAAGCAGGGCATCGTTGCCTGATTAGGATGAGTGACATTCCTCACACAAGCCATCTTCCCCACTCACATGTTAGAAAGCTCCACACCTGCCGTGCACGCTCCATGAAGATGTCACGGAAATGAGAAATGAAAATGGACTGCTTGACTCGCCCTCTCGATGTGTGTCCCTCAGCCTCCCGCTCCTTGTCTCTTGAAATAATCACTTTAAGAAAAGCCATGAGTTCATTGCCAAAGTCAGCTCCCCCCACCCCAACCTGGTCAGTTCTGTCTCTCGTTTTCTGCATGTGATGGGTTCATTAGACAGAATAAAAAAAATCTGTTTTATTGGGGTTGTCCTCCCTTCTGCCCGCCGGAGCACCTGGCTCAGTTTTATCATCCTGTATTCAGTCGAGACGGCTGCTGGTCTGCTTCATTCCATACTCACGAGCCTCTGTGCTTTTGTTTCTTAATGATGCCTTCAGTAGCTAGCTGCAGAGGCAATTATTTTACACTTTCAAAAATTGTGTGGGGGTGGAGAATAAAAACCGAAAGTTCAGTTGATGCCTGGCCAGTGGTTTGCGGGTCATCAGCACCTCTCAACCCCAGGTGCACACCTAAGCCGGCCCTTTCAGGCAGGTCCGCCAGCTCTTGTGTGATTATTCATGTCTTATTAATTTCACAGCCCCTCGCTGAGCTTGCAGTTCACATATGGTCACTTCTCTTTACTAGATGTGTGCCAGGCAAGTGTCTTGTGTTAATTTTTTTGTTTTACTTTTTTTGTTGGGGTGTTGTGGGTGGTGCTCTGTTGTCATTGTTTTACTCTTATTGTTATTGTCTGAGAAAGAGTCTCGTGTAGCCTAGGCTTGAACTCATGATGTAGCCAAGGATGACCTTCAACACTTAATAGCCCTGCCTCTACTCCAGTGTGCGGGATTATAGGTGGGTGCCACTGTACCTGACTGTTGTGTTTCAATCTTAAGTTCCTTGAAGAACTTCTGACTGTGCTGTCATCTAGGAAAAGAGGAGCAAGTGACGAAGTCTGGTTAACCAGAGAGCATACCGTGAGGGTGAGTTCCGGGTTCAAGGAACCCCGTGGGAACACTGGCAGGATTCGCTCTTCCAATCCAATTGCACTTCCCGGGGACATCCTGACAAGAGTGTACTTCAGGCACTCCTACCTAGTAGCCCACCCTGCGAAGATTATTTCCCGCCTGTCAGGGTTGGACCAGGCTTGAGGGACAAGTGAGACAGAGTCTGCCCTTAAGTTATGGTGGTGGCACCCCAGGAATTGCACATGGGGCTTTTCCTATAAATGGAACACAGACATAGCTCTAGAAGTGCTGAGGTGAGACTTACAGATTTGGGGGTGCAGGAATCTTCATGCAGATGCTTATGAGTCAATGGAACCTTTCAAGACAAGGAGCTTTTTCAGGCATGGGAGTGAGGGTCGGAAGAAATCCCAATAGATGAGGCACAGAATATGCAAACAAACAAACAAAAGGACTCGGAATGTCTGGGGCACAGGGAGTTATTCAGCACGACCAGACTGCAGTGAGTCGAGCAAGAGAATAGACTGTGCATTCTTGGGTGCCCCTGGTGCCCCTTCCTGTTTCTGACTAGAAAGAGCAGAGATAGCTCAGGTCTCAATGCCTGACTTACCCACTCATGAGCAGCAGGAATCGAGCAAGGCATTTAAAATCCTAGGACTCAATTTCTCTCCAGGCACACAGGGCGTTGTAATCCTACCCTTGTATTGTTCTGAAAGTCAGCAGCTGTGTTGCCAAAGTTTGCCAGTTATTATTTGTTTTGTGTGTGGTGTCCTTATTATAGGTCACAGACCCAAAATCCCAATAACCCAGGAGGTAACTCAAAGATATCAAGAGAGCCAAGTTGAAGGGATTCTATGGTGTGAAGGAGAAACCCAGTCTGGTTGGCACTGGGCTCCTTGGGGCAGGAAGCACCACATGATCGCAGATTTCAGATTTCTGAAAAGCTGGCAAATCACATTTCTACCTGAAGTCTCCCCAACATTTGAGATTTGAAATGGAGAACAGCGGAGTCTGGGCAGTCCATGTCTGTGGGCCACACAGGACCTGTGGGCAGCCAGGTGGAGACCTGTGGTCTCCTTTTCCTTGGAGTGATGATGGGCCTACACAGAGCAAGGCGGTGGTTGTTCCTGGTTCTTAGCCAGGCTGGTTCCTGGCATATGCCTCACGGTTGGAGGACACCAATGGGCCACATGCAGACACCAGCACCGGGGGTGAGGAAAAGCCAGCCAACAAGTGAGCTATCCAACAGTGCCGATTTCAAAGAGTGACCCCATATCTTCGCACAAGCCCAGGAATGAAAACTTTTCAAAACTCATCCCCAGCGAGACTCTCTGGGGAGAGGAGCAGATCCTTGAGGGGGGAAAACCTGCAGTCTGTGAGGGGCAAGGTTTGCCAAGCTATTAAACAGCGAGTTACAATAGGCGAGTGCAGAGATCACAGACGCAGGGATAAATGTACACTCATCTATACGGGAAACTTTGATGCTTTCAAATGCCTCTCACCATCTAAGGAGCAGGCAGCAGGCAGCGCCTACATATCTCACAGCAGTCTACCTGTCTGGGTGTTTGGGCTGGACTGCAGGAAGCTCTTTGAAACCAGGCTGAGGCATTTCAAACAATTCTGTTTGACTATCCAGCTTGTATATTCTGCTGATGCCTCTTTTTGTTGTTAAATTGGCTTTATTTTCTTTTTATTTATTTAATTTTTTTACTAATTTTGGAATATCCTATGATGCTGACAGTCTGAAAAGAGACAATGACAAAGCTAAGATGTCTTTTGACTATCTTAAGTGAATTCACACACACACACACACACACACAGGGGCTGAGCGCTCACACACAACCCTATGTAAGGAAGGAGATAAATTAGACTCAGAGATCAGAACTATGTCCAACAACAGCCCTGTTAAATGTACCAATGTTTGAACCATTTGACTCCTCCCAGATTGTTTCAAAATGGTTTGGGGAGCGGTGTTTACAACTTTCTATGAGTAATAAATAAATTAGAAGCCATTCATTAAGGCTTTCTAAATTATAGACACTGCAGGCAAATTTCTCCTTTTAGGAAGCAAAGGATGACCTGAAAACTGGTCCCCAGCTTCGGCCTGTTTTTTCTTTGATTTTCTTTTCATGGCCTCTTAATTAACAAGGGAGGAAAATAGCAATGCTGGGGAGTTTGTCCCAGCCTGTGTGTTTGCAACTACAGTTTGGGTAAAAAATGAGGCAGGGGCCAATGTGTGTGGGGGGAACATAGCTGTCATTTTAGCATTCCAAAAAAAACAAAACAAAACAAAAAAAAAAACCGAGGTGAGCAGATCCTCAGTTCCAGGCCAGCCTGAGCTACACATAGTGAGATCTTGTCTCAGCCCCCCCTACCCTCCCCCAAACGAAGCAGGGGCACTCTGGTCTGTTGAAACCATGGAGGGGAAACCCAGAGGTTTCCAGGTTATTCTCTCCTGTTGATTCACAAGGCCTTGCTCACCCTTCCCCATTTTGCTTTTGACAGTCAATATCAATGTCCCTGCACGAAGGGACAATTTGAGAAGGGGCTTCTGTGAGTCAGGACTTTAAAGCCATCTGGTACAGTGAGAACAACACATTGTCTCCTCTCGCCCATGCTGCAGGAGGTGTGGTGGCTTGGCTATCTCTTCTAAGAGCACATTGCTTGTGGGGTGTGGGGATCTTACACAAGACCTAACCAAGCCAGAGAGGATTAGCTTTATTCAGAACCTGTAAGAAGAAGGAACGGCTGTCCGTGCCTGGAGGCAATGCTTAGGAACAGGGTAGAAGGAGGTAGGATCCTGCTGGGGAGTGACAGACCATGATTCTGAGCTCATGCCCAGGGCTTCGGGGCCAAACTCTTTGGGTACGAGCTGGACTTATTTTCATCTGGCTTCGTAGGAGATTTTGGGAGCGGGAGGCACTAGGCCTAAAATAGGTGAGAAATTAAAGTATTGTTGTTAGCTGAAGTTCTCTTTCACAAGTAGCCTGCTTGTGAGGGAAGACTGGAGAGAAAGATAGAGGGAAGGAGAGAGAGGGAAGGGTGCATGGTGGGACTGGGGAGGTGGGACCATGGGTAAAGTGCCTGGATTTTGATCCTCACTCACATCAAAATCCAGGTGGTCATCTGTTATCCCAGCAGGGGAGCGATGGATGTAGGTTGCTCTCTGCAGCCAGCAGCCTAACTGAATTGTCAAACTGTAGGTTCAGTAAGATACTCTGTCTCAAATTAAATGAAAATAAATAAGTAAGTAGTAAGGTGGATGGACATAAAGACACAGGACATTGTCCCCCTATCCTCTACATGCATGTGCACACATGGGCATGTCTATGTCTACCCCCTCCATGCACTAAAAACATACCATGTATTCTAGAATCTTCCCAGTAGAAAAGCATACAGATCCTTACTGTGGGCACTTCTGATCCTCAACTACTTCATCACCCTCAGGAGAACTTGTCACCACATTCAAGCTGAGGTCAAACTAAGCCAACACAGGATGCTGTGTTTTGGGCGTGATACACGCTAGACCAGCAGTTCTCAACCTGTGAATCAGAACCCTTCCACAGGGGTTGCCTAAGTCCATCGGAAAGCACAGGTATTTACATTACGATTCCTAACAGCAGCAAAATTACAGTTATGAAGTAACAACAACAAAAAATTATGGTTGGGGTCCCCACACCACGAGGAACTGTATTAAAGGGTCGCAGCGTTAGAAAGGTTGAGAACCACTGCTCTAAACCGACCTATTTATGCTGAGGCCCTGCTACCACCCAAGGAGACAGCTTTTGGTGCCTCATGCAGGAATCATCTCCAGCTAAATGGAGAACACAGTTTTAAGATTTTATTTTTTACCGCATTCTAGCATAGCAGGGCATTTAAAGCCCGGTGTGATAAAGAGATGGGATCCTAAGGCAGTGGGTGGAGGGGGGTAGATGAAGAAGACGGGGTTTTATGCAGGCAGGGGTGTCAGAGCATAGCTTTATCAATGGGTGGAACTTCCTGTAAGTAGGAAGATAAATGAATTAGTAACTTAGAGTAATTTTCAAAAAAATACATATCCAGATGAAAGCCAGGATAAGTTTGATCCCTTTTACCCAGTGAAGTATGATCTCTAATTAGGTTTCCACGCAGACGGTGCAGGCCCAGAGTACATTTCTGAATCTAGTTGACCTTTTCATCCGGGAAGCCAAATAATTTCCATTCCATGCTCTTTAATTCTGGAGGAATTTCTAATTTGTTGCCAGAGATAAAAACTCACTGCAAACAGAGAGAGGGGAGTTTGAAATAGTCCAGAGTTCCATTTATAGAAAGAATATTAAAATCTTAGATCTGAGAGAACCCTCAGGGACCACTTTCTTCAACCCTTTTAGTTTACTGATAACAAAACTGAGGACCAGACAAAAATCAAAAACTTGCCCAAGGGTCATGGAGGGGCTTGGGGCTTGGGGCTTGGTACTAGACTCTCTCTACTTCGTAGGCCTCTCAATTTGCCTGCCTGGATTTTTCTCCTTCCTCTTTTAATGCCGTCCATATGTTACTGAAGCAAACGTCCCTTGCTGAACTCCACCATCAGACCTGCTTGAGGGAAACTTGCACGGGCCAGCACCTACCCTCTTGCCTTTCTTAATTTCTTTTGGAAATTGTCTATTCTCTCACCTTATTAATGTTAAAACAAAACGGGCTCTTTTATTGCCACAGGCAGAAGGGAAGTTAAATTCTTGATGGAGACAAGTGTCTTCCCTTGTGAGAGCGAGTAAATTAGTTCTGAGGTCCTCTCACTCACCACAACTGTAATGAGAGAGACACCAGCCCTTCTTCATTAATGAGATGCCAATCACAGAGGGAGAAGTCGCACAGAGCCTCGTGGAGGGGGTGGAGGGGGGAGTGCTGATTGGCACTGTAGTGAGAAGGTAGGAAGCAGAAAATAAAAGCCCCCAGAGGTTGGAAAACACATGTGGATTGTCTCGAATGGGAAGGGAAGGTCTGAGGAGAGCTCACTGTGCACCTGAATGGGCAAACAATGTAGTTTATGGGAAACAACTTTGAAAGGGAGCAAAAGGATTGGGGAACTACTCTCTGGCTGTTTTCGCAGCCACACTTCCAGAGGCAAGCTTGTGTTCCTACTGATTGGTTCACAGGGACCCATCTGATCGGTTGTCTGTTGGGGTTAACAGATAATCCAGTTCCTTTAGGAGGGCTGGCAGCAATGTTACTTGTCTCGGCCCTGCCTTTGATCCTGTCAACTTTGCCTGCCAACCCTGCCGTGTGTAACCTCTTAAACTTAGGAAACTTTCAGAAGAAAGTTAAGGAGGATCTGGCAACCGAGACAGTCTTGTTACACGTAATAACTTCTCTCATAGCAGACAGTGGTCTTCTATTTGGGCCTGTTAACCCAAGGACTATGTGGCTGGGCAGTGGAGACATCTAAACCATGTGGTTTAGCCCTTCCTCCCAAAAGTGACTTACAAGTCCCACCCCTGGCGAGATGGCACTGGTCATCTTTCCCTCTCTTCTACATACTGTTTGTTATCAAGGAACTGGGGGAAATAACCTGGGTGATTTTCCTAATGCAGTCAGTTTTTAGAATCAGCAGCCCATCTTTGTGTCAGTGGCTTGATAAATTGTGCACGTTCTTAAAATAAATAGGACTTTTGTTTGAAATCAGATACCTTTTCCCCAGTTATCACACAGCTATCTCTTTTCTGCAAACATTTATTAATCGATTAATTTAATTTTTATGAAAATGGGTCTATGTGAAGGTTAAGAGAACTTCAGCACTCAAAACAACTTAATAAAATGTCTGAGCACACAATTAAGCATGCTTATGTCCTTCAAGAATCAGGGAGCAGAAGTTCTAATTGGCAGAGCTGCATCTTGAATGTCATTTTCTAAAGGCATTAGACCATGTCTAACAGAGAAAGAGCAGAAGCAGCCGTAGTTTACAAAATACCCACAGCGTCCCTCCCAGAGACGTAATTTCAGGGTAGCAGTTAGATGGTATTAAACTTGTATCTGTAACAAACTGTAGTTGCCTAACCACAATTGCGCCAGATCTAATGTGATTCCCGCAAGTGTGTGTCCACGCATTTATAATAGAGATAGCAGTGTGCAAGCACATGGGTGCTGAGGCCAAAGGACAACCCTGGGTGCTGTTCCTTAAATGTTGTCCGCTTGTTTGTGGCTGAACTTGCCAGATAGGCTAGGAGAACTCCTTAGGGACAGATCTGCTTATCTCCACATCCCTAGCACTGGGTGATAAGTATGGACCACTGCATGCAGGCTTTTCTTGTTTTACTTTGTCTTTAAGTTGGGTTCTAGCGGGTGGAACTCAGAGTCTCAGCTGACCAACTGATCTGGTCTCCCCAGCCCTGTGTCCCTAGTCACACATAGCCACAGGTACAGTGAGGTATCCCATTCCCTCTACATTTCCAGTGACTGAGACTGGCAATGCCTAACCCTACCGGCACACCAGTCTTCCGCTGTCTGCGGAACACCATCTCTATGCTTAGATGGTATATGTTGCCCAACATACAGACGTAAATTTAGAAAAAAACCTGAAAGTTTTTAAAGTAAATCCAAGTAGAACTGAACATTGCCAAAAGCTCCACCTGCCTGGAACCCCCTCATTTAGGGTAGACCTGTTTTGGAAAAATACGGATGAACCACAAACAAGAACCCAATTCTTCACTAAAAGCCCCCCCCAAAAAAAAACCAGCAGAGAAAATGAAACTTCAGACAGCTACTTGCTTGAGTTTTGTTTGTTGTTGTTTGATTGTTTTGTTGTTGTTGTTATTTTTTGTCTTGTAATGTTTTGTTTCTACTAGAAATTTATATTTCAAATTATGGTTTTTATCCTTTACACACCTGAGTTCTTAATAATTAAAAAAACTTACAGATGTTTTGGATTAATTTATTTCCTAAAAGTGCCCAAGAATACTCAGTACTACTTTCTTTTTCTTTTTTCTTATTACTAACCTCCATGATCTACAAGAAGGGAGACACCCAAATTAAGCTTGATTCTCTTGAATACAATGGACCCCTTCACTTCTTGCTCTCAGAAACATTTGGAATAAACAAAGTGTACAAATGTATCACCTGGTTCATATTTCTAAAAAATAGTTTGTCGGCTTTGTCAGGCCAGACGTTCCAGATAGTGCTGTGAATTTATGGGTGTCTATACCAGAAATGGCCCAAGAGAAGACAGGATTGTAGCCAGGCATACTGGCATATCTCTGGGCTGATAAAGGTGTCTTTTTTGCAAAGAATAGAAGCAATATTTGGGACTGAAAACAACAGCAACAAAAAGGCCTGGGGTGGAAGATGATTACTTTTCAATGTTATGAAAGAGAATTGTCCAGAACTTTCTCAACAAGGACTCATAATAAACAAGCTCTTCCACACACTCACCATAAACTAATTGATGTTTGTGTCGCTGACCCTAAGGCAGGACAGAATCCTAAAGCGCCTCCTGAATCATCAAAGGGTGACTTACTACGTGCTGGGTGGTTTTCTTGTTGAGAGTATTTTATTGTATACTAATCCTTTGAAAATTGCTAACGCACCTGTGATTGGTGCCAGAGGTTTGGAATTAATCGTGCACAACCACGGGGCTGGGGCTGCAGCTCAGTTGGTAGAGTGCTTGCCTAGCAAGCACCAAAACCCTGGTTCTATCCCCAGCACTTCTTAAGAGAAGCTGTGATGTCATAGGTCAATAATCTCACTTGGAAGGGATGGGTAGGAGGGTCAGAAGTTCAAAGTCAGCCTGGGATAAATAAGATCATGACCATATATATACAAATTGGTAAATGGTAGGTTTCTTTTGTAAGATGTTGATATCTCGGGGAGTTTTATTCTAGCTCCTTTCTCTCCTCCCTCCCATGCTCTTCTTTGTACTGATTGGAGCCTGCACATCACCACCCCATATCTGAAACCACCTTGTGTGCCTGCAAGGAGAAGGGCCACCAAAAACTTGGAGCAGCCCAATTTGACAAAGAACTATATTCTGATGTTAGAACACATTTTAATCTACAAACCCAGCAGCTTTGCAGACTAATCCCCAGTTACAAATACCAGGTCCCTGTGAGTCTGGATAATGTGTATAAGATCCAGTGACCCAGAATGCTGGATTAGGGTAACACCAACCACAGTCTCAACTCCTGGGACTGTAGCCCCCTGGCTTGTCGGGCAAATGGCCTCTCTCTCTTTGCTGCTTGGTAGCTCTTACTGGGAACAGAACCCTGACATTTTCATAGCATTGCTATGTATCAGGTGAAAATGGCCTTCCCGTTTCTTGGTGCACTATGTTTATATTTTAATGCTGTTTACAGATGGAATATTCCATAAATATTCATGCAGTGTCTGTACAAAGGAAAGGCTTCGGAGAGCTCTTTATTAACAAGCTCCCTTACGGAAGGGTAACGGTTCTAAGGGGGCTCTGATCCATCCTCCTGAACTTCTCATACAAGGACCAAACCACTCTCTTTACATGGAAAGTCAGGGTGACCTGGGATTTGCCAGAGAAATTCACAACCCAAAGTATCAGCTAATGAATTATTCCAAGTCAATTAACAGACCAAGGAAATCCTTTCTTAGTCCCATACCAAGGCGTCTTTCATGAACAAACACTCCTAATGCGGGTGATGATCAGCTGGGTACCAGAGGATGCTTAGCCCACATTGAACTCCCCCTCATTAGAAGAAGAAAAAAGAATTAAATCTCAGAGAGCTTGTAAGGAAGCAAATTGGAACCATGTTTTTAAAAGATTAAACTTTCAAATTTGGGTTTCAAATTTGAAACTATAAAACACATATACACATTTAAACATGTTTAACTACTTAACTATTGGGTTATTGAAGAGATGGCTCAGTTAGTAAAGGTCTTGCTGCACAAGAATGAGGACCCAAGTTAGATCCTCAGAATCCACGTAAAAAAGTCAGGCATGGTGGTATGTACTTGTAATCCCAGTGTCGGGAGGTGGAGACACGAGGATCTCTGGGGCTTGCTGGTCAACCAGCCTTACTGAATTAGAGAGTTCTAGGTTCAGTGAAGAAACTTTGTCTCAAAAAGGAGGATAATGACTGAGGAAAACACCTAAGGGTTTGCTCTAGCTCCACATGAATGCATGCACGCTCATGTAAGCACCACACACAGAGGCACGCACACATACACACACACACACACACACACACACCTGTGCACACACACATTTGCACATTCATGTGAATATAAATATACAGGGTTGGTAAACTATCACAGTGGGTAAATGTGTCTGCTGCCAACCTAGTGGCCTGAGTTCAATGCTCAGGTCCCACCTGATGGAAGGAGAGAACAGACTCCCACAAGTTGTCCTCTGACTCCCACAAACAGGTCTTGACATACACATGCCCATACACACACACACACACACACACACACACAAATACAAAGCATAAAAGTAAAACCCTAATTTCCTGCATGAGAGTTGAATCTAAGATAGCATTAAATATAACAAATGATTTTCTATTTCCTTGAAAGAGGAAATGAGATATCAAATAGTAGTTTCCCTGGGTCTTTTCATCAGATCTAGTGAAATCTCCCTCTCAGCTGATCACCTCAACCAGCACTAGCATGTGGGGAGAAGGGAATGAAGTTGGCAGGCATTGCGATCCACGGGGCACCATTTGGCAGGCGCTTCACTGAGGCCTCCCCAGAAGTGGTTAATCAGGGAGCAGGACGATGTCAGATTACATTGGAAGCAGATTTCTTTGTGTTTCTGAGTAAATCCGAGATGGCCAGTGTTCCGGCTCTGGTGCTGTGGTTGTAAGCAAAATGTGATCCTGACAACAGAATGCTGGTGGGCCCTCCTTCCAGCTTCTTCGTGAGAACTGTGACTACTACAGACTCAAGGCTACTCTTTTCTCCCTGTTTGGTGATGAAGTCCTCACTAGAAGTGGCCCTGGCTCACCTCAACTTGTGTTCCAGTTGAGGATCCTGCAGTAAGAAGTCAGAGAAAATCAAGAGGAATCCCAGCAGGGTCTCTTAAACCTGGAAAGAATAAGTCTGTATGTATATGTGTATTTATGTGTCATGTGACATTGCCCTTCCCACAGAGTTCCTGCTGGCCTCTGTGGTGCTTGATTCTGCGGGTCCTCTCAGGCCTTCCTGGGAAAATATTTCTTAGCAGAGTGAATTTTTGTTACATGAAGTCGTAATAGCATGTGGCTGCTGAATTAAACCGCGGGGATGTTGATCAGTTCTTTTCCAAAGTCCTGATGAAAGTTCATGTGGTCTTTGTTTGAACGAGGATAAATGGTTTCAGTCCAACTAAATCAAAGTAGAGCAAGGAGAAAAGCCACTGGATTATGAGGGTAAGGACTAGTTTCCATCTCAGCTTAACTTTGAACTTGCAACGTAGAGACCAAATCTCTTGACCACTCTGGATTTCAGTTTCCCTGTCAAATGGTCCCTGTCTAGCCTGTCCTATCAGCCTTTCAAGGACTTTAATAACGAAACTGGTGGATAAGAAAGCTCACTAATCCACTTGTATTATCAGCTATAATTTTATTATACTTAATTTGCAGAGTGCTAGCACAGGTCACTTGAGAATGACTGTGTCTAGCTTCTGGAGCCCATTCATGTCTGACCTGTGACCCACCATCTGCATGTAACCCAGGATAGCTCTGAACACAAGCTAACACAAAACAAGAGACTTAATTAAAACGTGATTAGTTTATTTTCTTCTGTAACTCAATCGCATGGTTCTCAAGTGTAAACTTTGTAAACAACCATATTATGTCGCAGTGTCATAAAGGTTGGACATACCAGTGTACCAATCAGAAAGCATTATTTTAAATGTTCCAACCAATGGAAAGGAGAAAATGAGGGAGACAGATCAGCTGGGCTCACACATGACCATTCTAGCAATGAGCAAAAGTCTTAGAGAATCATGGCCAATCCTCTGCACTCTCTGTTGCCCTAGAGATGAAAAGGAAATCTCCTCCCCTCCCCCTAATCGTTCTTGAAAATAGAGAAGTCTAAAGGCCTGGAACAAGTTGGAATGAATGGGCAAGATGTCCTAGAATGACACTGGAGGTGTAAAATAATCACTGGGGCTGATGGCATCCGCCCAACAGTTCCCAGGAACTCAAGGGTGAAATTGCGAAGCTGTTGACCAAAACACAGAATGTGTTACAAACAGGCTACTGTGCTCACAACCTGGCAAATGGCCACTACAACCTTGAAAGAAGAGAAGCACAAAATAGGCGAGCCTCGCTTTTGTACCTGGCAGGCCTGGGGAGACTATGAGAGGGGCTGGTGTCACTGAATACATCGCCTCTCACTGCACAGAACATTTATTGAGTACCCACAGCGTCCTCGGTCTAGGTTAGATGGTAGAGAGACAAGTGGAAGCATCTGGAAGGTGTTTGAAAAAGATGTCAGCAGCCTCCAGCGCTGCAGATAAATTTGGGAAGTCACTGGTGCATGGTTCAGAGGAACAAAGTGCAGCCTGTGGAGTGACATCTCTGTCAACTTACAGACCCTGCCTGAAGTGTGGTGCACACAAGGACTGGGTTACCTTGAAAAGAGCAAGAGGTGTCTGTCTGAGTGACATGAGATGGTGTGTATTATCCATCTCCAGAGGAATGGCACTGGAGTTCCAAGAGTGTCAGTGATAACTCGGGTTGTGGGGAGGGGGCAGAAAAGGGGAAGAGGCAGAAAGACTCAGAGCAAACGTCTAAGCTTTCGTGCACAGGACACTCTCAGAGTGCCAGGCACCGTTTTACACTCTGGAGTCACCTCAATAAACAGGCAATGCCCTTTCCATTGAAACACCAAGAAAAAGTCAGGGAGGGAATGTGGCAGAGAGGGGTTGGAAGGGCACTTCAGCAGGTTTGGTCAGCTCTTGGAGGAGCTGGGACCTGAATGACAGGGCTCAGCCAGGTATGCAGCTTTCTAGGCAAACGCAGGTAGTATGAAGCCCCAAAGAAGACAAAATAGCTAAAACCTCATCTTTCCAGAAATGACATTGTGTAAAATTATAACTTAAGCAGATGACGGGGCTAGGGCTGGGGAGAGATGACTCAGTCAGCTAAGTATTTGCTTTTCAAGAGTGGCAATCTGAGTTCAATCCCCAGAAGCAGTGTAAAACTGCCTGGCATGGAAGTGCTCCTTAATAATCCCAGCACTGGGCAGAGATAGGCAGACCCCTGATACTCTCCTGCCAGCCAGCCTAGTGTCCTTGGTGAGATCCAGGCCAGTGAGAGACACTGCTCCAAAATGTACAATAGACAGCTCCTGAGGAATGATAGGCAAGGTTGAGCCCTGACCACCGTGCACACCTCCGTGAACACCCCCCCAACACACACACACACACACACACACACACACACACACACACGACTAAGATGGAGATTTCTTGATAGTGTTTAGGATTGACTAGTCCACGATGCAGAATGCACAGCCTTGGGGAGGTTTAAGGACTGAGGGAGAGGACAGAGCAGCAAGGAAAAGACTGAAAATACAGAAGAGAGGAGGGACAGACAGTGGGGTTGAGAGGTCCATCTGTCTTCTAGAAGAGCACAGAGGGAAGATGAAGGCAGAGGCAGAAGCCTAGAGTCTACAGCAGCCTTTCCCCACCATTTTAAAATTTGTGAGCTCATCTTACACTAACTTTTTATGGAAACTTAAATCATCTGATCATTTTGCATTTACAAGGAAAGTGAAGTAATTTAATGTTTTTTAATATATGCCATCTAAGATAAAGTATATATTAAAAGTTTCATTACAAAATTAATTGAATACAATATTTACTAACATTCATGTATTATAATAATAAATTTTGAATGAGTTCCATCTAACAAATGATGCACATGATTAGATTGACTTTAATTATGGAAGTAATGACAATTTCTAAAACACACTTTGAAATGACATCCAATAGCATACTTAGAGTTTGAAGCCAAACAAATATTAAACTTTGGGCTGATGTTTAACTCTGTGTCAGAACAGAACCAGACCAATCTACTAATACAACTGGGTGGGGAAACCTTGTGTTTGGGATAAAATAAAGGTGTGATTTTTCTCACTTATTTTATTTCTAATCAGTAAAATACAGGAACATCTGACCACTATTGGTCACCACATCCATGACAATCATTAGAGGCTGTCCTCTGACTTCTATGTGTAGACTGTGGCACAGGCACATACGTAAACACACGCATACACAACACCATACTTTTTTCAAGTCCTCAAATACAGTGTTCCCTTCATAAATTAGATATGAGCAATGCCAGATTTTCTCATATTAATATTTTTTATGACAGAGCCTTTGGGTGTCAGGAGAGATAGGGTGGTCCTTTCATAAACTGATGTTTTTTTGCACCCACAGAGTCAACCCACCATGGATTGAAAATACGGGTGGTTGAGACCTCTGCTTTCAATGTGGTTGTGAGGTTTAAGAGGTTTAACCTCTCTTTCTTTCTCTCTCTCTCTCTCTCTCTCTCTCTCTCTCTCTCTCTCTCTCTCTCTGGTGTGTGTGTGTGTGTGTGTGTGTGTGTGTGTGTGTGTGTGTGTGTGTGTAAGGGGCAGAGGACGATCTCAGATGTCATCTTTAGGTGCACCATTCTGCTCCTTTGAGATGAGGCCTCTCTTTTCTCCAGAGCTCACCAAGTAGGCTACACTGACTGGCCAAAAAGCCAGCGCCAGGATCCTCATTTCTCTGACACAGAGCACCACACTGAGCTTTTTATATGGGTCCTAGGGATCCGAGCTCAGATACACGGATTTGCACAGCCAGCACTTTACCCAGGGAGCATCTTTGCGGCCCTGGTAGTGAGGCTTAATCGCAATAATGGATAAAGGGTGGTGAGGTCTAGGGCTTAGCCAGAACCTCCAGGCAAGGTACCTATTTTCATTTCCACCCCCTACTGGGACCTGAGCGCTTGGGGGCTGAGACAACTTCCACAGATATTCCCAGCTCTCGGAGATTAGCGTTCAATAAGTATTTGTTGGCTGCCTGGATGAACAAAATGAAAGGATGGGTAAAAATCCAATCGTTTAAGGGAAACGAAAGAGGTAATGTAATATCTACCTTCCTGGATAAGAAAGCTAGGGCTCCGAAGGTTGGTGTCAGACAAGAGCTATGACCACGACGAGCATGGGTCGTCCCACCCCCCCCCCCAACCTCCACATCACCAACACCCTCCGTTGTAAACCTCTGGCCTTTGGCAGGCTCCTGGATCGCATTTTTCTGAGCTGTTGTCACGTAGTTTAGAAAACCGGAAACAATATTTGCCTCTGCTTTTGTGGCCAGGGCTTCTAGAAGAAAAATCCACGGCAACTTTTAAATGTTTCATTTAAAAGGGCCATGGAGAAAATCAAAGAAAAAAAGTCATAAATCCAGATCTCAAACATCTTCAGTTTAGACCACCTTTGATCTGCGGTGCACAGCTTCAGAAGATAGACTGAAGCTTCTCGAAGTTTCTTTCTCTGGCCGCCGGAAGTGTGCTTGTTGGGTTGGTGGTGACTCACTGTGGCTCCTACACCAGGCCTGGAGACAGAACCTTCCTTATTTATTGTGCTCCTCTTTCGTTTACAAGGTCATACTGGATGTTTTGGTTGTTTTCCCAGCATCGCTCTACTGACCGACTTCACTCTAATCCCCTGATGTCACTTAAATCAACTGGAGGCGGGTGGGGGCAGGGGCCCATACAAGCGCTCCAGTGATTGCCTCCCGCCGTTGTTCTCGGCGGCAAATTAATTTGATGCTGTTATGTAAGTGTGATCGTCCCCTCTAATCACATCACAGGACTGAGAGCTGCCAGAAATAACAGAAGGGAACATTCGAGATATCAAAGGGGAGCCACTAAAATAGATTGTTTATTTAGGTACCGAATTGAAACTCTATTATTGGGAGACGCAAAACAGCCCTCGCCACACTTCCCTCTCACACTTCTCTGCTTCACACACTGTGCCTCCAAGAGATACGAAATCAGTGCTTCCGATGGAGTAGGAAGTGAGGGGAGCTGGGGTGTCTGAGTTGCAGCGGGTCCGTGGGTGTCTGCAGTTTTTCTGTGTCTCCTTTTTCGATGATGCTTCTTCTCTCTGGGTCCAAAGTTCTTTCTTTGTATCCACCTCGGTCTCCATCTGACTCTCCTTGAACTATCCCATGGCCTCCCCTGCTTCTGCCTTATTCTCTCAGCAAGTCCAGCTGAGATGCTATTCAATCTCAAGCTCTGGGTCCAGGCAAAGTTCAATATTTATGGCTTCCCCAGCTTCTAACGCATGCTGTGTTTCTGTTTCTCTTCTCCAAATTCTTATCCTCTTCCGTCTTGGACGTGGAGTCCCACTTAGGTGAAACATGGTTCTGGTCTTACCTTGGAGTGTGTGTCTCAGCGTAATCTATAATGTGTGTTGTATTGGGGGGTGGGGACTGGAGGGTGTGTGTGTGTGTGTGCACGCACGTGTGTGTGCAGGGTATATGCATGTGGAGGCCAGAAGTCAGCATCGGGTGTATTAATTGTTTCTCCACTTAGTTTTTAAGAAATAGTCTTTCACTGAAGCTGAAGCTCACTCATTCAGCTGGGTTGTCTACCCTGTTATTGCTGTCACCCACCCCTGGAGATTGTGGTCCAGTGCCATGATGCCTGGCTTTTGTGTAAGTTCTGGACATCTGAACTCAAGTCTTCATGCCTGTATAACAAGCTCTTTCCGCACTGCGCCATTCCCCAGCCGTGAAAACCACTGTGGAAGAAGACTGAGCCATTTAAACCCTAGGTGGACTTCAGGGAGTGTGTCTTTGCCATGGGCAAGGTGGGGTCTTTGTTTCTTGCCTGTGCTGACCACTGCCTGTCTTGAAATGCCTTCCAAGGGTTGTATCTCCACAGAGGAATAAGGCAACCCTCTTGTGTAGAAAGAAGGGCCACACCAATGGAGAGGAGATAGGAGGCTTGAGTCTTTGCTTGTCACCCATGGGTGGCTTTGTTTATGGGCTTAGATGGCTTTGCCCTCAGGTCATAGATGGCAAAGTATGATCCATGCAACCCAAAATATCAGCAGAGTGCCCCCCCCCAATTTTTTTTTGAAACAATGACTGGGGTTCTCAATGCTTCTTTTTTTTTTTAACCTTCCCTGAGTGAGATACAAGATTTTTTCAAATAAAATAAGAAAATTATTTTTGAACTTATTTTCTGAATGCCATCTCAAATTAAATAGATAGCTACCCACAGGACTCTGTATCTCTTTTACCCCTCACCTCTTTCTGGTGTACAGAGACATAGTCTCCATAAGTGACTTTTACCTCTGATGGGATGTGAACCTACCTTCCATTACCAGATCGCAATAGAACTGAGTAATTCCGTGTAATCGGGTCAAACACTATATTTGTAAGAATATATTAAAAATACTTAGAATTTTTTTTCCTAAAGAAAAGGATCTAGACAATTATTTCCCATGCGTGGCTTCTTTCATCCTGATCATTTCCAGCTGTGAGCTTTGACTGGCTTGTTGATGCCAGGTGCAAAGGAGCTACTGGTTGAGGAGACTAGTGGCCCTGTGTTTAGTTAGCCCTTCTTTTCTCTAGGGCAGGCACAGCTTGGGACCCTGGGTTCAGAGTCAGACTGTGTCATTCTTTAGCTGCGTGACAAGCTACTTAGCCTGCTTTGAACTGTAAGTCTATCATCTGGAAGTGGAGTTGACAATGGTGTCTATCCGTAGGCATGTTGTAGGGACACTTGGAACTAAGGAATATAAACCTTTGGCAAATAGAAAAAGTTTGATTAATTTTGCATACTGTTGTTTGTGATTGTTGATATTTAAATCTTCAGACACATAGAATCATGGAGTAGAGTTTTCCTATCGGCACAGGAGATTGTCTAAATGTACAAATAGGTACTCTTACATGTTTATCTGGATAATTCCCGTCTGCACAGGCTGTATCCTGCAAAGTTCGTCCATTAGGGCAAAGGTTACACAAATTGGCCATCCACTCTGATTTTCTTCTCTTAACTAGTACAAAAATAGCCTTTACATTAGCATCTGAAAATAGCTAAGAGTTCAATATTTGACTATATTTCTTAATTCCTCCCCATCACAGAGTATTAGTTAGAAAAAAGTCAGCGTTCCCAGATATCTCACTAGTACACATTTCATCACGACTTATGGCAATTTGTGGCAATTCGATCTTGTCCAGACTGTGTTAACTTTTACATCCGTGTTTTATAGATATAATTTACAAGAAGAATTAATGGTGCAAGTGAGATTGTAGGAAACACACTTGAAGTTTTAATGATAGCAAATATTTTCATAATAGAAATGGTCGATGATATAGACTCTATGTGAAAATAAAGGTTATAATTCACATTGGGCTGTGAGTCAGTGAAGAAAGATCTTGAGGGATGGCTCCTAAAACTATATTCCACTGAAAGAATCATGAGTAGAAAATTTCAGGAACCTGGGACTACACACACCTCACAGCCTCTAAGCCAGGGTCTCTTAGAGTTGCCCATAGGAATGTGCGTTTTCACAAGCTCTTTGGGTAATTCTTATGTTTACTAAAGTTTAATAATAGTTTCTTTTTTCCAGTGCTAGGAATCCAGTCTGGGACCTTCTACATACCAGACAAGTTTTCTTTCTACAACTGAGTACCACCCTTGGCCTTAAGAATAGTCTCTAACCAGGGTATGGTTATGCATACCTGTAATTCCAGCACTTAGGAGGCTGAAGCAAGACGATTTCTATGAGTTCAAGACCAGCCAGAGATACATAGTGAGTACTAAGACTGCCAGGGCTACATAGTGGGACCATTATATATATTTACATATTTGATATTATATATATAACATATATATCAGAAAACAGAATATTGACAACTGATACCAGATTCCCAGATATCTGATTCCCCCACTGTTACCCGTCCCCCATCATCACCCCATCCCACCTCCCTCTGCCACTACCGCTTCCCCAACTGCTTCTGGGATTAAACCCTTCAGTACTCAGAAATCCTCACAGCCTAAGGTGGTGATTGAGAGACTGGGAACTAAAGGGTGATGAGCAAAATCAGGAAGCAAACTGAGACCCTCAAAGGCCTGAATATAGAACTATTCAAACTGACTCCTTCTCTGGAGAAGTTGGTCTAAGGGATGGATCAGGAGTCCAATTATAATGTTTTAGTGTCATTTCTATTGCTGTGATAAACAGTCTGACAAAAAAGACAACTGAGTGGACAGAGAGTTTCACTTCAGCTTACAGTCCCAGCCTGCCATGCTAGAGAAGTCAAGGCAGAAACTTCCAATAGCCGATCACACCGCATCCATGACCAAGATCAGAGAGTGAGGAATGCATGCTTACTCACTTGCTTGTGCTCAGCTGAATTTCTCTATTCTCATACAGTTCTGAAACCTTTCATAGGAACGGTGCCACCCATCCTGACCTTATCGTGCCCATAGGCCAACTCAGTGTAGACAATCCCTTGTCAGGACTGTCATCCCATGTTGTGTCAAGTTGTCGATTAAAGTTAAACATCACATATAGAAGCAAGGCTTGGGTCTTTGGACTCATTCTCTATGTCTGAAGATGGTAACTTAAACGTTCTTATGTCTTCAAAGAGTCTTTAGGTTGAGCATCCTTTATCTGAAACACTTGAGAATTTTTCATATTTGAGGCCAGCTGTATGGACATCACTGGTTGCATATCCCTAATCTGAAAATCTGAATTCTGGAATGCACTAAAATCTAGAAGCATTTGAATGTTCTTTCAATGGTTAGACAGGTTTTGGTTTCCAAACCTTTCAGATTTGGGGATTTCTGATCAGAAGTGTTCAAGATCTACTAACTGTACCTGTCTGTAGTTAGGGGATTTTCTCATCTGTTTCCACATGTTCTGAACGTGTATAGACACCCCATATCAGTCCATTGCTTGTACATACTCACTTCCAGCCAGGCTCTTCCTCAAAAACAGATTCTCTGCTTTTCCTTCGTAATGGCAAGGTCTGTGCATCGAGCACAGCACTGACCCAGAAGTTCACTGGTGCTGCTGTTTCCCAGAGACTAAGACTAGAGGTGAGCAAGTTTGCTTGTCACAAAAGCACAGACTCTTGGCTATTTGCAACATTTTAAACTTTAACAAGTCGGCAATGCAATATAAATGATACTTTAAAAATTTATGCATGGGGGGATCTATATTAATTATAAAACAAAAAGGCCAAGTCCTAGAAACAAAGAAGATGATTTTTTTTGTTGTTGTTTCTGAGCTGCTTTACTGAGAATCAGATCCCTAAAGAGGAGGTGTGAAACAATAAATTCTGCTTACTTGACTTGAGGCTTCCTGGGAGCTGGGACGGTTCTTCCTGGAGCTTGCCAGGACAGATTCCACACACACTTACCTGTGTCTGTCCCTGAGAAGTCACTTGCTGTGTGTCTGCGACAATCTCTTCTTGCACACATTGTCATCCTTACGGCTCCAATGCGGAGTGAAACCTTAACCTGTTCCAAAGTCATCAGGTAACTTTGACAACTGAGGCAACCCAAACCACAGGGAGTTTATGAAGTATCTCTGGCAGGTAACTGAGACATCCTCAACATTTTTCTTCATTTGTTAAAATACTTGTAGCAACTTGGGGTCTACCTCAACAATAGAATCCTTCTTAGCACAGACCCTAGATTATGCCCATAGCTGGGGGTGGAGGGCATGCATTTCTATATTTACAAAATCAAAATTAAGTAATACACACACACACACACACACACACACAGAGAGAGGCTGGTAAGGTGGCTCAGTGGATGAAAGTGCCTGCTGCCAAGCCTGATGACCTGAGCACAGTGTCTAGAAACCACATGGTAGTAGAAGGAGAGGACCAGGTTCCTGTAAGTTGTCATCTGATCTCCACCTGTATGGTGTGACACACATGACATACACACACCACACACATACCACACACACACACCACATGCACACGTGCGCATACCCACACACACTTGAAAATGTAGTAAACCTTCCCCTTTATCTTTGCTCTAGTTTCATTTGCTCAATCCTCTACCACAGAGAAGAACAGGCTATTTGTACACGTTATCTCTCGAGGACTTTTCTGTTGCTTCTTTGAAGCTGATGGATAAGGAGTGTTGAACATCTCGTCTTCCAATTAAAAATATCTCCCTCATGAACTTGCCTTGAATCCAAGGATTCCAGCTTTTTATTTCGCACTCTCCTTTGGGGTTTTAAGCATTGCTGTCATCTGGAAGACGGACCATCGTTAGCTCTTTTTTCCTTACAGAAATTACTTTATTGGTTTCTTAGGGATAAAAAGTCATCAGTAAGTTTTGGTCTGAGCATGAGAATCCAGGGGCTGGGGAGATAGCAGCACTTGCTCAGCAGCATGAGGACTCAAGTTCAAATTCCAGCCTCCAGGTAAAAAAGGCCAGACATGCAAGAGCCTAAACCTCAGCCTTGAGGGCTGGAGACAGATGGATTTCAGTAATTCCCTGGCAAGGCAGCCTAGCTGAAACTTAACTTCCTGGTCTGTGAAAGCCCCTGTGAAAAGTGATAGAGAAAGACATCTGACTTCCTACTCTGACCTCTGCATGAGCACACACAGGTGTGTGTGCCCACACACTCATATGCATGCAACATACACAATCACATACATGTTTGAAATGTTTTGATTATTCCTTTTATGTTTGAGATTATAATATAATGATGTCATTTCTCCTGTCCCTGTCTCTTCAAACCTTCCCATATACCCCTCCTTGCCCTTTCAAATCCACGCCCTCTTTTTTCCATTCATTGTTGTTACATGTATGTATGTACATGCATATACGTATTCCTAAATATAACCTGCTAAGTCTTAAACTGTTTAAGAGAGAGAGAAACCTTGTCAGCCTGGGATGCTGCTGAGTTTTAGTAGGGAGTCCTTCTTCCTACTGGGGAGAAAAGGATGAAAATCAGTGAAGAGTGGACTCTGAGGTCCCACGGGAGCCAGTGGCCAGTGTGCTCAAGGCTGACACTAACTGTCATGACTGTGAGTTGGTGCTTACTGATTCAGTCAGGATAACTCTAATAATTCTGTGTGGGATTCCAGCTCATCCAGTAGACACTAGGACCCTGAGTTCTAGGGTGTGACTAAAAAGTATGCAAAGCGTTTGTTAAAAAAATGTATCTAAATTATTAAGGGAAAGTACTTAGCTCAGTCTAGGTAAAATGCTCACCATGCCCAGCTTGAGGACCTGGGTTCTGGCCCCAGAACTCATGAGTTTTTTTGGTTTGTTTGTTTTTGTTTTTTTTTTTTTTTTGAAACTGGCCTTGGTGGTACATGGTTATATAATCTTAGCCATGGGGAGGCAGTGACAGGGAGATGTCTGGAGCTTTCTGGCCAGTCCCACAGCTAAATTAACAGGTCCTAGACCAGTGAGAGACCCTGTCTCAAAAAGCAAGTTAATAAAGATCGACATTGTGGTTGCCTTCTGGCAGCCACATGCATGTGCCCACGCACGCACTCACACACATAGGAAAACACCCATGCGTGAAAAAAAATAAATGCAGTAAAAAGACCGGCATTATTTTCCAGTCCTCTGAGGGTAAGGTTTTTTATGACCACATGCTTAGGTGGCCTACTGGACCTAGGTATCCAGTTGATCATTCCTTCTCTGTGCCATCTTTGCTGCTAACTCTCGGCTTAGCAGGCATCCAGACCCAGCAATCCCAAGCCCACAGTCTTTCCTTCAGAGAAGTCAGTGGATGCTTCTATGAGTTCCTCTTTCAGGAAGTTTCTATTTTGTCTCTGGCCAGGCAAGCAAGTGTCTGGATCTTCGATTGTGGGTACTTTCAGGTCAGAGCACTTTCTCGCTTGCTCTTTCCAACTGCTAACTGTGTTTACACAGGCATCCTGCATGGCTCTTGAGGCTCTTAAAGCCACTCCACCCACGGCACAGTCAGAACCTGTGGCCCTTCGCTCGGTCGCTCGGGCAGGGCACACCCAATGTATTCAGAATCTGACAGTCAGGAACTGGGCAGTGAGCTGGAAAATCAAGCTTCCATTCACTAGAGGGAAAGAAAGAAAGAAAAAGCCATCCCACGTGGTCCACCACTCCTAACAGTTGTCAGCCTATAGTTTTCCAGCTGGGTTTTGACTTAACACCTTTTGAGTTGCTGGCTTCCAAGGGGATGTATTTATATGTTTTTCAAATCTGACTTTTGGATTAAAAAAAAATGGAGCCCATGGGACTGTGTTGGACACATACTTATAAATCCATGAAGGCTTAGCCTACAGAAGCCACAGGAAATACTATGATATTTTGGAAAAGGTCAAGTTTCAGAGAGTCTGTGAGGCACTCAGCAGGTTGTAATTATTTCTTTTATTTAAAAGCCCTCCAGATATTATATTTTTTCCAGAGGGTCTGCAATTGAGGGTAATCCACATTTTTTTCATACTGTACATTCTTTTTGGCTGAGTACTGGAAATACGCAGGAAATCAAGTGGCTTCGGAGGACCCTGCAGAAACCAGGCCAAGCCATGAAGTCACCGGAGCAGAGTGGGAAGCCTCCAGGTCTGTCACAGCAGGTTTTGCCCACCTCGGCCTGGCCTTATTTTTTATACAGGGAGGGGAAAAAGTGAAGCAGGTGAACGAACACACTGTTCGGTTGTGTTTTAACAGAAACCAAATGTCACCGTGTCCTCAGGCGGGGCTCGGCAGCTGGAACTGCTCAAGAGGTTTAGACGCAGGCCGACAAGACAGATGGTCTGAGGCGGCCAGGAAAGTGGGAAACGGTTGCCTGCATCTCCATTCAAGTTCCTGGTGCTGTGCTGGACCCAGCTTTTGCTGGCCTGGCACAGGGTGAGAGCAGAGCTGGCCATGCAAGGGCCAAAGAAAGCAGGCTGGTTCCCTTGTTTCCCATACTCAGCTGTCTCTTAGGAAAATCTGTGATGAAGACTGCTGCTACAGAGAGAGAGAGAGAGAGAGAGAGAGAGAGAGATGCCAGAGCAAAAGACTTCTAGTCTCAGCTACGTAAACCAAAAGGAAAGACTATATCCTGTACCAAGAAGCAAACATCTGCCTGGCCTCCTTTTCATAGGATAGCACAGGTCCTGGGAGGAGCATAGGTCCACAGGAAGAGAACTCAGAGGACCCTCCTAGGCTCTTGGCTCTTCCCTTACCATCACTTCTGTGAGTGCCAAAGATGCTGGAGCTGGAACCTCACCTGGCCACGAATCTGAAGTGTGCAGGCCCTAAACCCATCACTGTCTTATTCCGGTTCTTTTGGGCTGTCTTGGGCTGAGTAGGGTTAACGCTGAGCTAAAGAGAAAAGAAGCCCGGATGAATGAAGCGCTCCCAGGAAGAGTCACAAGATGGCCTTTCACAGGGAGCTGTCCACTGAAATGAAAGCCAGCTAGTGAAGTCATCCTAGCCCAGGGCGCGGTGACTGGGCATTGGCCAGATGCTGGGGAACCATGGCCTGCACCCATCACACCCTCCAGCGTTTCTGGGTGACATGAGGTGGGGAAGTTGTCCTCTTCCCAGTAGGTTTCCTGGGAGGGAGTTTATTTCTTCTCTGGCTCCCAACTCAGAGAACAGAGCAGGAAGGACAGAGGGGAGACAGTGTTAGCCCTAGGTGGGGTCAGCCTGGAGGCCTGCAAGCCACCAGTTAAAACGATGGCTGTGAGCACCAGAATATTGTGTGGCAGAGGAAGCCATAAGAAGCCATGGTGTAGGTGGCTCTGCATAGTTCCTCAAGCTCTTATGTCACCTGAGCCTCATGGAGGTTCAAGGTTCAGGCAAATGTTGTCATGGTTGTCTCATGAGCACCCTGGTTTCGGGGAAGTTAATTGACAGGCTCTGAGCCACACAACAGGTAAGAGGGAGAACAGGGACTCAAATTCAACAACTTAACTTCCTGAATCAGAGCTGTTTGATCTATGATAAGATAACTTCCTGAACAGAACTAAATGGGCTATGTAGATATGGGTCCCTAATCTCCAGAAACTGAGAGACCACCACAAACACACAGGTGCTGGCATGTCACCTCAGAGCTCTTAGGCTGTAAACATAGCGCAGTTGGTAGAGCACATGCCTAGTGTACACGGAGCCCTGGGTTCCATCCCCTGCATCACACAAACCAGGTGGAGTGCTACAGGCTTGCAGTCCCAGCAGTGTTGGGAGGTGGAGGCAGGAGGATCAGAAGTTCAAGGTCATATCCTTAACCACACAGCAGATTTAAGGCCAGCTTGGCTACATGAGGTCCTGTCTCAACAATAGCAACAGCTGCTTCATATCTCCAGTGTTCACATAGTCGTCACTTCCAAAGGAAAACACGTTCAATTCCAAAAGCACTGGCAAGCAGTTTGTATCTATTGCTGGTCCTCAGAAAATGTCCACGGAGGAGTTCCATCTCCGCCTTCCAGCAGGTTCTCTGAAAGATCTCTCTCTCTCAATCTCTTCAGCTACCACCCGGCATACTGCAGCCTTGATCGTACCACAGCTCTTCTCAGACCCGGTGACCCCTGACTTTCTTCACCTAGTCCTTATCTTCCAGATTTAGTATTTCTCCTCTCACGAATCTGGAACTTTCTATGTAAACCAATCAAGTGAGCTTAGCTTTTTTATTCTTTAGTCTCCTCTATCCCCCCAATACTCTCTTCTCATTGGAATTCCAAGGCCCAGGATCAAGTAGAACTAATGCCATGTTTGTCCTAGTGGGGAGAAGACAAAGAGAAGGTACTCATGGGTATATGACAGAAGGGACAGGTATAGGGACCCCCGGGGGGTCCTAAACAAAGCAGTAATACAGACGTTATTCCTGGCACACACTTATGCTATATTTGAATTGGGCTGGACTTGAACCTGTGCTGTGTGGACATAGGGAGGTAGATTGGCTTGCCATGCCTTTACTATATGTTTGTCTCCTCAGCCACTCTCTCAGGCTAATGATCCAGCCTCTGTTGAGATCATCAGTGTCTACAGTGAGTCAATAATGGAACCTGTTGGAGGAGGGGTCACTTGGTCGTTTCCACCATTCAGCCACCCAGACTCCAGAAATAATCACACAGAAACCATATTATTTAAATCACTGCTTGGCCCATTAGCTCTAGCTTCTTACTTGCTAACTCTTATATCTTAATTTAACCCATCTCCAATAATCTGTGCATCACCACAAGGTCATGGCCTACCAGCAAAGTTTCAGTCTGTCTGTCTCAGGCAGCAGCTCTATGTCTTCTTCCTGACTCTGCCCTTTTTTCTCCCAGCGTTCATTTCAGTCCTCCCAGCCTACCTAAGTTCTGCCCTATCAACAGGCCAAGGCAGTTTTCTTTATTAATTAACCAATCGTATTTACAGCATACAGAGGAAAATCCCACATCAGGAACCGAACTTCACTTCCCACTTCAAGTATAAAGGGTATTTTCTTAGTCCAGCTTAAGGTTTCCCCTGCATGGCAAAAATGATCCTTTATAGGAGGGCTCTCAGCAGCACCAACAGATGACAAGCTGCTTTCTCTTCTTTGCAGAAGTTTTATTCCATTCTATTTTTGCCTGAATCACAGAGTCAGTATCAGCCAAGGGTACGTGCGCTTACACAAGAAACCATGCCATGGCAACTCTGTTTCTGAACACCAATGCTCATTGCAACAGTGTGCACCAGAAACAGTCTAAGTGTCCACCAGTGATAAATGGACAAAGAAGTGTCACCCATACACAGAAGGAAATATGGTGTATATGTTCTATTATACTAAACAGGGAATCCTGCCCCTTGCAACAATGTGAGTGAGCTTGGGAGACATTGTTTTAAATGAAATAAGAGGCACAGAAAGACAGTTAGCCTGTGTCTTCCTTCATATATATTTGGAACTTAAAAGAGTTAAGCTCATAGCGGCAGAAACAAACATGGTGTTCATATGGGGGGTTCAGGGTCTCCTCCCTGAGGCAGGGCTACCAGACCTCTATAGAGAAATATGAGGCACTAGTGAGGTATTATACCTGTGTTCCCTGTGTCAATGGAAGTTTCTGGCTGGCTAGGAACGTGAGCTGCTGGTTACTTGAGCTCTTGTTTTCCCACTTTTGTGACTTGCCTGTGGTCAGTGTCGTGTATGATGGGTCAATGAAGACATTTGGAAAGGATTTTGAGGTCATCCCAGGCTGTTTATTCTAAACCACCAGTTGCCCTGTCCAAGCAAGAAGCCTAGGGTTTGTGTTTTTTTTAATTGCCGGATACCACATAGGAAACGAGGGTGAGCTTGAGATGCCACCTAGATCGTCTCTCACGCTGCTTTCTCGCCTGCTGCATGATTGCCCTGTTTGGTAGGTTCTGCAGGAAGTCGAGTGTGAGCAACAGGATTATGCCGTCTCCTTTCCATCTGCTCCCCAAACCACATCTCTGCCATAGAAGCTCTTCTTAGAGTAAGCTGGCTAAGGGACCACAAGATGCTCAGTCGGTGAAGTGTTTGCAGATATGAGGACTGGGGTTTGGATCCCCAGCACCCACATAAACCCTGGGTGTGAGACTGTAAGCCTAGCCGAGACAGGAGGCTCCCTGGAGCTCCCGGCCAGCTAGTCTGGCTAAATCATGAGCTCCAGGTTGAATGAGTCTCTAAACATAAAGTGGAGACTGACAGAGGAAGACATTCAATATCACCCCCTAGCCTCCTCCACGTGTGTGTACACAGGCATACACCACCAGCATCACTCCCAAGCAGATATTGAAAATGTTTGTAAGTACATGGTTAAGTCCATCCCTGTAGCTTGCACATAAACTTAGAAATGTCATTTGATTTTTTCAGCTAACGGAAGCCTAAGGCACAGGTATCCTAGTACACCAGTGTTCTTATCGTCATTAATGCTCAGAGAAGAGCTCTTCCCTGGGTGGTCCCCCCTGGCCCCCTGCATGTATACCCTGGAAGCTGGGGCTTATTTACCCCTGCCTGCTCACGGACCACAGTCTCACAGACAATGAGCTCTCCACACGGCTTGCCCACCCTTGGCACTGCTGCTCTTAACATCTGAGCCTTGTGTTTACATGTAGGACTCTGAATGGGTTGGCCAGACCTGACTGTGTGTCTCCAAATGAACCGAAGCTCTTGCAATTTAAAAGGACAGGCAATGCTCCCAGACCGTCCTCGCCTCTCGCTCTGTGGGTTCCCTCAGGCTGTGGCACTTTTATTCAGCTGCTTTTTGTTTTGTTTGTAGGAGGTGATTTTTGTTTTTGTTTTTTCTCTTCTGAACTGGGGTGCAATGGGGGCAAGCAGGATGGTAGCCCACACTTTAGTTGGGTTTAGAGGCTCCTTTGGGAATGAGAGTATTGAGCCAGGGACTGAGAAAGAATCCAGTGGCCTTTGTTGCACTGACTGATAGTACCTTGAAAAAAAAATTAAAGGCAGAAAAAGAAGACTGGTGATCTCAGGTGTCTCTTTTGGTTTCCCTGCTTTCTTTCTCCAATAAAGGAGACAGGAGTCAGGTCAGGTGAGGAGAAGCAGTCACTGGGGGTGGGGAGATGGACAGATTTCTATCCTCCCACTATGTGTTATATCATCACTTAAGAAGTAGGGGAAAGAAGGAGGGTTATAGAGGGGAAGAGAAGTTAACATGGGGAAGAAAGCGTAAGAGGATGGAGTGAAAGGCAGACACTTTCCTTCCTTAGTTCCAGGGAGGGCTTGGGAGGAATTGTGGGAGCAGATACACAATCAGGATGGACTGCATACACTGGGCATATTGGGACCCTGGGACAGGTTTGCTTAGGGACAATGTTCGGTTTTGTTGTTGTTTCAAGACAGTTTCTCTGCATAGCCCTAGCTGCCCTGGAACTCACTGTGTAGACCAGGCTGACCCTAAACCCACAGAGATCTGCCTGCCTCTGCCTCCTGAGTGCTGGGACTAAAGGCATATGCTACCACAGCCCAGCTCAGGATCAGTGTTCTTGTTGGGCGTGCCTAAAGTAGGGAAGTTAACTTTCTGCCTAGTTGAATTGGCTGATAGTAAATCCTCTATGAGATGTGCTTGAACCGTCAAGCCTTTTCTATAGCAAACACAAAAATAAGAAACAAACTCCCCTTTTCCCATCACCTCCTGGGCCTTTATCTCATACCTCCTGCTCTTAAGACACCAGACTTCCCTGCCACCTGCAGAATTCTAGAAGAGGCTTCACAGGGCTATAGGCAGAGGCTGCTTATTGGTTCCCGGCCACCCAAACCCAAAATAATCACACAGAAACTGTATTAATTACAACAGTGCTTGGTCAATAGCTTAGGCATATTCCTGGCTAACTCTTATATCTTAAATTAACCCATTTCTTTTAATCTGTGTATCACCATGTGGTTATTACCTACTGGTAAGGTTCCATCCAATGTCTATCTCCTGTTGTGGCTCCATGGCATCTCTCTGACTCCTCCTACTTTCTCCCAGCATTCAGTTTAGTTTTCCCTGCTTAGCTGTATTCTGCCCTGTCTATAGGCCCAAAGCAGCTTCTTTATTAACCAATGGTAATAAAACACAATTACAGCAAACAGAGAGGAATCCCACATCACAGGGCCAAGCTATCTATTAGGTCCAGACTGAGGCCCAGTTATGGACTGAGTTATGTTCACAAATAGATATGCAACCATTCTTATCCCTAATACCTCAGGATATGACTGTATTTAGAACAAGGTCACTAAGCACAAATAGTTATGTAAAAATGAGGTCACACTGTAGTAGGGTAGGCCCTCATCACTGTAGAAAGTGGTATATCTCAAGACAGATGCATGTAGAACGTGTATGGCCCCAAGTTCAGAGTCTGGAGTCCAGCTTCCACTATGCAGGAACTCAGAAAACTTAGGACAAAAGCCTCCCTACTGCCTCCCAAGAGAACATGGCCCCACCCTGGCTTCACATTGGACTTGCAGCCTAGATATGTGCAGAGGAGATGCATTTTTATTATTTAAGATGCCTCGCTTGGGGTACATTGTTACAGTGACCCTAGGAAGTGCAGTACCTTTAGGAACCCACAGAACTGTCTATGTTGCTTTGTGAGAGACAAGGCCTCTCACTGGCCTGGAGTACAAGAAGTAGGGTATGGTGGCTGGTCAGTAAACCCCAAGGATCCCCCTGTCTTTACATCCCCAGTATTAGGGCTCCCAGCATGCACCATAATGGCAATCTTTGTTACATGGACTCTGGAGATTGAAGTCAGGCCCTAGTGCTTGTACAGTAAGCCTTTTGCTGGCTGGGCCATCTCTACACTCTCTAAAAATGCAGAGAATGTTTTTGCAATAAAAGGAGTAAAAAGCTTGTGAGTGTAGAAGTATCCTGGGCCCCCCAAATCCATGATGCATCCCTGAAGCACTGAATTAATTTAGAAAAGGTGGAAGGTCTTGGAACCTGTGGTTAAGGAGGGAATCGGCCCCGGCATCTAAAGAATAGCAAGACTATCCTCTGGCCAGGCTAATCCTCATTCTTCCTAATGAAGAGTTGTTTTGCATTTGGTTTTAGTAAGGGGGACAGTCCCAGAACATCTTCATCTGATCCTTATAAAACTCTAATCTTTTCTTCTTTTTTAACTTTTCTGAATTACATTTTAAAATTTATTTTCTTGGGAGGTTGGTCCCAAGTAGCAGAATATGTGTGTAGGTCAGAGGACAACTTGCAGGAATCAGTTCTCTCCTTCCACTCAGTAGGTCCGGGAGATTTGAACTCGGGTCATCAGGTTTAGCTGCAAGTGCCTTTACCTGCTGAGCCATCTCACCAGCCCTGATGCTCTGATCGTGCTGGAGCACAGGATCCATCAGTTTTTCCCTTGAGGAAATGCCTGCTTCCCTAAAATGAAAAGGTTGCGCTTGAAACTAGGTCTGTGTTCCCTCACCCATCTCCCAATAGGTCTTGCTTCTCAGCCATCATTCCCCCTTCACTTTCAAAGAATGCATGACTTATTTACGACCCAATCCAGTACAAATAATATGTGCCTCACTTGCACTTGGAGCCGTTATACTATGCCTCAGTGAAAACCCCTCAAAACGGACCTGCTAGAAAACTCACAGAAGGCAGCAACTCTGGGCAGATTCACTAATTAGGACTTGACCTAGCGTAGTGCTAAATCAACTACCCCAATCCCTGGGAGCCCCTTGGCCTGTCCAGTAGATAGAACTTGCTGACAAACTGCAATAAACCAGGAGGTCAAGGTCAAATTCCCAGGTGACTCTAAATCACTATTAAGAACCAGATCCAATGGAGGGTTTGCTACAGAGCCACACTTTCAGGTTCAGGAGGTAGAGAAGGGGCGTTCCATGTGCTGCTGGGGCAGGGTCTACCCTCTGGGGACAGATCCTCTGGATCTTGACTTTGAATTGGTCTTTGTTGCTGGTGTTTGAAAGAGAACACCATTCTGCAATTTTAACAGCCAGTGAATTGGGGGGGGGGTGATATGGACACTGGAAGTGACAGAGCAGCAGAAGACACTGTCATCATCTCTGAAGGCCTCTTCAATCTGCTTACAAGAATATGCAACAGTAGGGACAACAGGATTAACACAAGTGTCCCATTATTTTATCACTCGCCAAATACATCCCCCCTACAAACTGAGCGTGGCCCCAAGCTCTGGATGAAGGCCCTACGAGAGTTTAGGTTTCAGAGTACACTGACGTGGTAAGACATTTAGGAAAAGCTGCAGAAAATGGGGTCCAAACCGGCCCCCAAAATGAGGAGGAGCGATTAATGAAGGCATTTCAGGATTCCTGCCGCCTGCCTTGGTTTCTCACTACTGTACAGCTTCAAGCATGAATGCCTGCCCCGGGCAAGGTTTTGTGCTTGCTAAGGAGAAAGAGTGCTGAGGTGGTTTACCTAGTAGAGCTGATGTGCTGATATAGGGATGGAAGTGAGTGGCAAATCATGATATAACATGATAGACAGGGCCACAAAACCAAACTCAACTTAAACTCCTCATTTACAAGATCCTGTCCTTACAACCTATACAGCACTTCCTCCGGGCTCAGAGCCTTATGGGATCTGCCCCAGGCCTAGCTGAGTCCTTAGATAAAGGGCAAGGAAGATAATAAGGAGGGGGGCAGCTGTGCCAAGATAAGCATTGCTCTTTTGGGAAGTGTATGGATACTTATGACCTCCTGAGTTTAGAACTGAGGATGGAGAGGGAACTTGAGCTTGGTGGCCGAGTCACTCTGTCTCTCTAATGGTGGATTGTTCTTCCTGAGTGAGACTAGGCTGCTCCCCAGGTCTTTATCCCGGGAACATTGCTGCTTGAACCCTATTGTGTCACTATGATTGTGTTTTCTACTGAAACCACCTCGTGACATTTTACCCACTGGAGAGCCAGGCTCATTTCTTCCATGGTTTCTTCTGTCACATTGGGCTACACATTGGCCTCTCTAGACAGAAGCATTTTGGTCCCCAAACTCTGTTTATCATGTCTCTTCCGGATGTGAGAGTGTGACTCTAAATCACTATTTAAAGTCTTTGTGTTGTTTAGCTTTTGTTTTCTTTCTCTCCCCTCACCGTAAGATGCTTAGCATCCTTCTAAAGATGGTAGGCTCTCAGTAGTGGGACTGGTTTTATTTTAATTAAATAGCATTCATTTCCATCCCTAAGTAGCAAATTGGGTGAGGGGAGTGGATATTAGTCTCACGTGCTTTCCCAGGGCACAGATTAGAATGATGGCTGCCACAGATTTAATAATACCTGCTGGTCCTGCTCTTTTTAAAAGAGCTGCAAAAATAGTGTTTGACAATATTATATAAAATCAACCTTTTACAAAGTGAGCTATGTTTAGTTAGGGGTCAGGGGATGCTTTGTTCAGAATGTCTTGTCACAGATGTCTTTTATCACAAGCAACAAATCTTTCTGTGTTGGGGAACATCTCTGAGGCAGATGCCCTGTGACCCAGGGTGGAGGTTGATCCTTTGTTCTGTGATATATTTGCCTTCTCTCCAGTTGCAGGCTCAGTGACTCAGCGTCTTTCTTGCCTCTGAAGAGATGTCAGGGGCTGTTGTTTTTCTCTCTGATGCTTTCCACCTCAGAGCTCTGCTTTTGTAAACTGCCTTAGCCTTGCATGGATAAGGTGCCCACCTTAAATAACACCATTAAATAACTCCCTTTTATACCCAGCTGTGCTGCCTGTGGTTATCTGCATGTCAGGTCTGTGTGTTCACAGCAGAGAAAATGAAACAATAATAGAAAAGTAGAAACAAATATCTGACTGATGTGTTAGGAAATGCAAGAATGCATCTTAGTTAGCCATTGGCAGAAGTGTCACAAAGGTTTCTGGTCTCATCTGTCCCCTCAAAGAGAATACATAATTACCAGGACATTATAGGCAGTAGTGAATGGTCTTTAGGAAGAATGGACTGGACCTGCCTGCAGCAGATTACTAAGGCATGAGAATATTTCTCCAATTGTGGCCATCTACTTTCCTTGAAGTGTTTGAAAGTGGAGATGGTGATGTTTAGTGCAATGTGAAGTCAGGATCCAGTGGACACCAGCACTGGGACCGTCCTGTCTGCGCCTCTCCTGGAGCACAGATCACTGCTCAGCCCCTCCCACTGAGTACCTTGCCTCTGCACTTCACAGAGGTGAAGATGGCTTCAAATCCCCCAAGCTGCCAACACTGATGTAGAAAACCAGAACATTCCTGTGCTTGTTTCAGAAGAGAGAGAGTTCTCCAGCTGTTTCTTTAGGGGAATTCCAGATGTGGTAATTGGCTAGTGTTAAAGGAAGTAATTCTCAACCTTTACCAGAGGTCAGAATCACTTAAGAGAGCTAGTTCAAACACAAATTTCTGGGCCCACCCCTAGGTCTCTGATTTGGTGGGACTGACCAGGGACCCAAGTTTGAATTTCTGGCAAGTTTCCCAGGTAGCACTGAGGCTGCTGGTTTGAAGATAACTCTTGGAGAAACTTGGTTTAGGGGCCATAGTGTACAGACTGTAGCTGGGAGTCAACACTAAAATTCAGGCTAAGCTGCAGAGCTGGTCATCTCAGGGACTGGGATTATTGAAGGGTCAACAAACCTGCTCCATCAGCATCCCATGCTTTTTCTTCTCCTCGACTGGTTCTTTCTCCTTTTTCTCATTTCTTTCCTCCCTCATTCCCATCCATGTGCAGATGCCTGAGTGCATTCAAACTAGTCAACTTCCTAGCAACTGGGAGCAGTGGATTAGATTCACAGGCCTGGAAAATCTCTAGAGAGGTCTGCGCATGCTCATGCATGTCTCCGTGACCCTCCTTTCTGTCTGCTTGCCTGACCAGACCCGGTTCTCACACACCCCTGATTTTTTTAAAAAATATATTTGTAAATTTAGCCTTATTCCAGCTGAACTTTGCTTCTAGAAGATTCTGTAAGGTGTCTGCATATTTCTGCTTCTCAGATGGTCATCTTTTTTCCTTGTTACTACTCATTCTTTGGGGATACCCTCAGTAAACCCCCAACACTGGCAATGTTACTATTTTCATTATAGTTCAAATCTGAAGATCTATGAGATGTGTTATTTCCTTCCAATCTCACAGCAGGACTACTTTCTTGATTGTGTTTTAGTGGCCTCATAGACAGCCTACTTGCCACCCACATTCTAACGATTCCCAAAGTAGCTAGGGCTAGTATTTGTTCCCTCACTTGCTCCTTTTTC